>JARHVA010002683.1:1220000-1480000 GCA_037957365.1 Torreya grandis
ATTAAATCAGGTCCAACAAAATCCAAAGGAGCCTTATAAATTTCATAGGAGGACTCATCGAGTTATAGATATTTATGATTACTCATGCATTAAAAAACATGATATAAGTCACCAAGAGATAAAGGAGCATCACATAATTTTAGGTTAGTGAGAATTATCTTGTTAGTAAAAACATTTAAACATTATTTTAAATCTTGATTAGTCTCCACATTTTCCTCTTAAGCTTTGAACACTAGTCTATACTTGTCCAAAAAAGAAACAAAATTATTAGTAAGATTAGTAATTGATAGCTAAGATGAATGGATGGAATTGATATGGTATAGATCTTACTTTAATATGAGATGTTTAAATAATTATTTGCAGGCATTATCCCCAATTTTGATCTATTGAAGGTGAACATGAGTTTATGCCACTCTATCCACATTATTTTATGTAATTTTGATTTTTTGTTTGAGAGAGATTGTTAGGTCTAAAATTGTGAATCAAATGATTTGAAATCAAGGAGACAATATACTAGTTGGTGTTTATTTAATTAGAATTTCATCTACTTACTTCCAAACTCATGTTATATATTTACCGTAATGGTGGGGGAAGTTGTTGGTTGGCATGATGGCCTCATTATAGGATTCAATTTAGTTGGAGGTGTAAGACAAAAATATTAAAATATTATAAACTATGTAAATGAGATATATGGTGCCCTTGTTACATAATAAGAAAGTGTCCAAATAGAATTAATCATGTAACACTTTGAAGTCACTTTCATGAAACACCACTTTGTAATAGATAGGATTGTGATCTAATGTAACATATTGAAAATATATGAAAATATATGTTCGTCTAAAATATAAAATGATAATGCATTTTACTTTGAAATCATAAAACATTTCAATATGTTGAGGACCCTATAAGGTCCAATGCAATGATTAGACCACATAAGCCAAGCAGTTATTGTTGATGGTTGCATCTAGAGGAGAGGATCCATAATACAACCTATTTTAAAAATAAATCCACCCATTTTATCCCATACATCATCACTTTGGTTTGGAATTAACATTATCTTTTGAGCTCTTAATCATATCAAAGTATTTGAATATGATAATGATGAGGGGCAGGTTCTTAGCCAAATATTTCCATAAACCTATTCTATTAGGCCCATAATTTGAGGCATAAAAATTGAGGAACCATAATGAATTACCATTGCTATTAATGATAATCCAATTAGTACAATGTGATGGATCTCACCCCAAGGAAAAAATTAAGCGAGAAAACTTTGGGGAATCTATGATATTGACATTACCATTACCCTCTTCATGAAAAGTGAAAAAGTGATTTGGGTTAGATTTATACATTTTGGAGTATATTTTAGGAAAAAATCACCAAAATTTAAATTTCTTGCAGATAAACAAAATATAGCATCCAATTATTGATATAGAGCTTGTACAAAGAAATTTTGAGAGGACTTTGTTAGGTATTAAACATTTTAAGATAAAACATTAATTGGGGAATAACATCTATGAGGTGTTCCCTATGAGCATCTTCAATATCTTTGAGATCCACAACATTATTTTCCATAAAACATTGCTAGTTTAGTAACATAAAATATTCAAGTGAGACACAGTGGTTTTTATCCTCATCGTCCTCTCAGGTAGATTCTCAACTACTAGGAGGTGTGATGTGTGATGACCTAGAGGTAGTAAAAAATGTAGAGGATTTCGCAAGAGCATATGAAATCATGTTTGGATGAATAACTAGTGAAACATAGCTTTGAAATGTGGTTAGATACCTAAAAGGCTCAGGTGGAGGATTTTCATTGTGCACATGCCAAAAGATGGATTTTGATGCAGAAGGGGTAATGACAGGTTGATAATATATTTATACCAAAGAAATACTTTTTTTTAGGCATTAATTTCATACCATTAATATTATTATCTACCACATTGGGATTATCAAAGGGCATTAGAGTAATAAATGGATTCAAATACCTCATGATGGGAGAATATTTTATCTAATGGTCAATTGATTAGAAATGAAAATAATTATTTGGAAGATTGAAGTTTATGAACATTTGTACTCAATATTTTGTGCCAAATTGAATATTGAAGAGTCATTTTAAATCCTTAACCAAGTTGACCTTGACACAGACATCCTTGTTTGGGTGTGAAGAATATATATTTTTTGTGTCACAAAACATGCCCTGTAATTTTAAAAATTTCCTTGAGAAAGGCCCATATATAAAGTGGGATAATGGGTAGTTTAATCCAAAATTACACCTAAAATAATCCCTAGTCAGAAACTTTAAAGGTACGGGTTGATGGGAACAAAATCATAAGATTTTTCCTCAGGAACCAATAGCTAGAATTAGCAAGGAGAGCTTAGACTTGAGATGACTCATTACAAAATAAATGAAATAACTATTTTATGAGGTTTCAAACACATGTGACCCAAGGATTCCCACTAGTGTTAAAATAAGGCATTAAGGGACTCCTCTAAGGGGATATAGACAACATAGTAAACTATAACACAATAAGTTTCATATTAGTTATAAAAATTGTCTAGGACATCAGGGTTTAATAAAACATCAGGGTGAGAGGGAGATAAATAAGTTAAACTTCATTGTAAACATTTTGGACAAGTTTATGACTCATTTTGACACCATCCTTCTCGTTGTCTATAACAATAGGTGCAATAGAGTGAGTGGAGGATATTATATGTCAAAAATCTACCTAAAGGTTGTAGATAATCCATAATAAATTTACAATTAACTTTATAATTCTCATAGATAAAGTCTAAAAATTAAATAAAACAAAAAGATAAAATTAAAAAACCATAATAAAACCTTAATAAAACAAGTTTTCCCAAATTCTTTTATGTTTTATAATTTTAATCTTAAAAAATCTATTTAACTCATTTAAAGAGAATACATTATTTTTAATTAGTAATAATTATGAATGTTTTATTTTAATTATATATTTTTCAATTCAATTTAAAAGATATATGTACATTTCCCTTCACACTTACGACCACCCTTTCCACTATGATATTAATTTCATTTATTTATATTCTAAATGTTTAGATTTAGTTACTTTTGAAACTATATTAAACGAATATTGTAAATTTTTCTTTTGAATTTTAAATTATTTTTCTAAGTGAATCCCTTTTAAGATGACTTTCATGATTACGATATTTTTATTTATAAATATTTAGTAATGATTATAAGGTAAAGATAATGAATATTATTAATACATAAATATTTTGAATAATAATTAGTATTGATTCATATTAGATGATTCAAATAATTAAAAATTATGTATAAATAAGTTTTAATTTGGAAGTGGAATTGACATGTAAAGTTAAGAACTCTAAAAAAAATAAAACTCTATTTGTTATGTTTAGTAGCTGTTGTTTTTAATATATTTTGTATGCAAGCATATGTAGTTATAAAAATATTCAAAAATAAAACAAACTATAAAATTAAACTAAAGTTCATGTTCTATTAAAAAACTATATAATTTAGAAATTTAGAAAAAATTCAAAAAAAAAATTAAATGGCAATTTCAATCCTAAATGGTCACGTACAATATCCAAAAAATATAAAAAATTTTCATAACTAGAACTATTGGTTATGGATGCATTTATTGGTTATGGATGCATTGAAATTTTCTGAGCCGACCATTTTTACATGAAGATGTACTCAAATTGAACTATGGATAAATTGTTATGGCCTTTGTAAGTTTAGCTTCTTTTATGCATCGATATTGCATGTATTTTTTAGAAAACTTTCCTTACGTTTTTAGTAATAAATAGAAGGTTTGGATCATTTGACATGGAATCATCACAATAAATTATTACTTGGGAGAAAATCTATCATGTTGATATGTATTAATAAGGTTTGAATTGGGTAAATATAGTCATAAAAAACATTTGAGCATGCTTACAATTTTGTCTAGAACATTTATTCTATACATAAAACTTTCCAAAATAATTATTAAATCTAAACATTGTCTACAAAATCTATAAAATCCATACATAAAACTTTCCAAAATAATTATAAAATCTAAACATTGTCTACAAAATCTATAAAATCCATACCTTATATTTTGTTTGAATTGGTACATATAAAGACCTTCAAAACCTAATATCTTCACCTCTATATCCCTAAAAGAACCTTTATTATCATGTTCTACTCCCCACATTTTACTTTCTCTACAATAAAATATAATTATGATAATCTATATGAACCAAAATGTACACATTACATTTACTCTTTCAATAATTGAGTCCACTTTCTTCTTTCTCATCTTTTATATTTTTAACCATTAAAAGTTGAACATACACAATTTTTGAAATTTTAATTCCTACTCAACTTTAAAGTAAAAACTGTTATCAATGATTTAACTCAAAAAAATATCAGTATTATAATGTAAATCATATTTACTACATATACTAAAATTGTCTACATTATGCAAGTTAGTTTTTGCCTATGTATTTGTTTCTCACCTAAAAATACAATGAATTAAAAACATCCCATTAAACATGTTCTTAAATCCACTTTATTTCCATGTACTATAAGATTTAAAATAAGATATTCTAAATACAGAAGAATAAAACATAAGATATTCTAAATATACAAGAATAACACCCCAATATCTAAAGGCAAGAAAATTACATTCTTATACCTAATCATGCCCATATTTTTTAGTACATTATTTTATAATAAAAAAATGAAAATAAAAATTGTCAACCATAAATTTTTAGCGAGTGCACAACTTCAAACTCCTCCCCTGAGAAGATATATACCATTTTATATTCATAAATCATCACCATCTAATTACCCTTAACAACATAAACATGATATTCTAAATATAAATGTTTAAATAAACTAAAACAGCTTCCCCAAGGGGGACTATTGTCTTCAACTTCCCTTAACCCGTGATTAGTGCAGGATGTTTTAGCCAATCAAATATGATTAATTTCTGTGTTTAGATTATGTGAGCCTTTAGTTAAGGTAATGTACAAAATGTTTAGCAAATAATATAAAATACTATTTGTCGTTTTTTCATTCGCTAAGGAAAGTGGATGTTATGGATGGATTCGCATAGCCCAAGACAGTTAATTTGCAGGCAGAACCCCATTTTTGAAATCGAGGCAGGTATGATAATTATGATAATAACAGTGTTTTTTCTTTGCATAGGGTAGGCGACGCACCTGCAATGGGCGGTGCCTGTAAGCAGCTGTGATTTTATCAGTGTAATTATGTGATGTATCATTCATTATATCAATATGTTTATAGTCTGTACTGCAGCATCCATTTGAATAATGCTTCACCAAAGCCATGCTTTTTCCTTTCACACTACATCTTCCCTTAGGGCTTTTCAGTTATGTCATCTCTCGGGAACTACATGCAAAACATGAAATCAAGACATTCAGGGTCAAATGCATCTGCAATAGTCAAAAGATGTGACCTCCCCTGAAACTACAAAGTCTAGGGTTTTGATATAGTGTTTTCCCTTTTTCTGTCTATGGTTTCAGAATCCTATAGCCTTTTTGAAAGAGGATGTTCAAAAAATGAGCAGTGATGGGTACTCTATTTCACAATGATATGGATGCCAACATATATGTTTTTTGAACCCTCTGACCATAAAAATAATTTGCTATTGGTAGGGTAAACGTTGGCAGAAATGGAGGCCAAGGCGGTGGCTGTGGCGATAATGGCTATTTCTTTTCTTATTCCCCGAGTCTTCAAACATGTCCCTGGAAAATGCAGTGCGGGCGTTGGGCAACTTGTTTTTTTCTTTAATAAATGATTTGCAGAAATATGCATCTACTGGATATTTTCAAAGGTGAGTGCCGGATTTTTTTTCATTGTCTAGTTTCGATTTGGCTACTGTGTATTGCATTATGGGTTTTCAAGTTCTAGGGTTTAGCGTAGGACTTCAGCTCAGGGTTTAAGAATATTACGCTTAGGTTTAACTGACCCTATTTTTTGTCACATTGTTCATGGATTTATCTTGGTAGGCTTTCGCTCGTATAGAGGTCCGGGGTTCGATGTTAATGCACAACTACAGTTTCAAGTTTTAAGCTTTGTTGGATGGGCATGAACATCGGCATTGGCATCCACAGGCTCTCTCTTGTGTAAATTATTTTTGTCTTAAGAATCCCTCGTACAATTAATTTATATTCCCCTAAATCTTGTTCTCTTACAGAGCCTCGATGTTTGTGAGATTTTAGGGCAACCTTCTATTCTATTGTTCTTTCCCCTGCAATGCATCAATTTTTCCGATGTATATTGGTATTTTTAAAAATGTTTTCAATTCCTTCGATTGTAAATTTTAAACTAATTCAGGAAAAAATATTTTATCGAGATTCCTTTCGTTTAGATTAAACAGTAGCCGTGTAAATCCGCCCTTTAGGTCTTGTCAAGTTTTAAAATAAAGTTTTAAAAATCCATGGCTCCTGATTTCATCTCTTCTACTAACGACCTTTTTTCATTAAAAATGGATGTTAGAGAGTGGAATCAAAAGATAATGAAGCTCCCAATCCTTAAGCCACAGTGTCACGTACTCTTCCCACACCACTACGAAATTTGTGCTTTAATGTTGGTTGGGTTTGATTTCAAAAATCAAGGGACCATTGTCTTTTCTTGTATCTGTTCTGATTTTGTACCTCTAAATTGGTTGGTATGGTTGTGAAAACCTTTGTTTTGAATTGAGAGTTTAATCCAGCAAAGGCAAGATTTTATAGCAAATAATTTAGATATGAGCAAACAAGTGAAACCCTTCCATTGTTTTTTCTAAATATAGCTTTCCCTTAAAAAATCATGAGATTCACCTCCCAAGTGTTTGCAAAGCAGAATGGATTGTCAAAGGTCTTGGTTAGCAGCTACGAATCTGTAATTATGAGTTTCCCCCACAAGAGAATGAATGGCCAGACAAAATAAGTATGTTTGCTTTTGCAATGAATATTTTATTGCAGCAAAGGGATACCTGCTAGGTTTTGAAATTATGTCATCATTGCAAGAAATACATCATCTTACCACTAGATGAATCATTTGGTTTTTATGGTTTACAAGGTGGTTTGCTTGTGCTGATATTTTCTTTGATGTTTATAGGAAGTTGATATGTGGTCATTTGCATGTCTTATCTTGGAACTGTTAACATTAAAAATACCCTATGCAAAATTATTAGATAATGAGGTTCATCATTGTTTATAGTTATGATAAACTATCATATTTGACATAAATATGTTTACTTAAGTTTAAGTATTTTTATTATTAACTTATTTGTTGATCAGATGGAGCAGTGTCTCCACCTTACTCAAGAGCTTGATAAATATTTAGCAAAATCAAAGGATGAGTTCCCTACTAGAATAGAGAGCATATTTCCTGAAGACAATGAAAAAATAATATAAATACTATTTGATTTGTTCTACTCTTGTAATAAATATAATCCATTTGATGTCCAACAACAAAACAAACATATGAGCTTCTTTCTGCGGTTTCATGTCCTACTCTAATGTGAAATCCCAACTAGGGATAGTCCTTGGCTTGCATAACTTATACTGAATTTGATCCATCTCACTACCCAACTATAATAGAAGCATGTAATATTCTCTACAATTTCAAGTCCTAGTCCAATGTCAAGACCTAACCAATATGCTTCTTTAAAATGCTTATGTACTCCTTCCATAGAGACTTGGCACTCTGTGCCCTTGTTATAAATATCCAAATTTAAAAAATTGGTAACCATTGAGTATAATTTATATCCATATGCATATTGGCTTAAATTTAACAAAAAAATTTACAGTAGACTTTACTTCTCATTAAAAAAAAATATTATGACTCTTAAAATTTGGAATAGAAAAGAAATTATGTGTTTATTAAAATCTTTACAAAATTTAGAATGTCAAGCAGAAACAATTCACATTGCATAAATTTTTTTAAGTAATTAATTTTCAATTATAATTTTGGGCATTTCCATTTGCTCTTTTAACCATAAGGTCACCACCAATGGATGGAAAATACCTATTTTAGGTGTTTAGGTATTTTTATTTCAAAATTTTATATTACATTGTAAGAATAGGAGATGTGGTAAATAAGGGTAATATTTAATTTTTTTTTATTAACTTACATATTTAAAAAATAAATCAAATGATTAATTTTATATTTTTTTGATTTATGGTATTTATTATATTTATAAATATTATAAAAATATTACATACCTTATCAAATAGTAGGGGCTATGAAATCATACTCAAGAAAAAAATATAACAAGAGTTACTAATGAACCCAAAAACTATCAAGATAATAAAATTACTAATAGGTCAAGATTTAAAATAATAACTCAGAATTGATTTTTATTGAATGAATTGAAATAATTATAAACCTAAACTATTCTTAAATAAGCCTCAACTTAGAATTTAGAGTTTACATGTAAAATTTGAAGAAAACTATTTTTTTTTTTTTTTTAAATGTCTATTTTTAGCAATGATTATTTATAGTAAGTTTTACATGCAAACACTTACATTTTAATTTTTTTCCAGAATATCCTAAATGCTAAAATTATCCTATGGGATGAAATTCAACTAAAGTTCATGTCTAGTCCTAAAAATATACAATTTCTAAAAATAGAAAAATCTTGAAAAAAATAATTAAATTACAATTTCGGACCCTCAAATGATCATGTATGGCCTCAAAAAAATATAGAAAATATCCTTAAGTAGTATAAATACTTAGGATAGCAATGGCCATTTTGATATAGTCATTTTGGTAATTGGAAGAGCTCAAATAGAGCTATAGGTTAAAATTTATGGCCTCTAGAAGGTTAGCCTATTTTTTTTACATCATTCTCCTCTAGTTGAAATAACTTAGCTCCTATGAGTTACCCTAATTGTAGTGTTGCCATTTTTTATTTTCAATCATATTAATCTCTCATTTTATAATCTTAGTGTTATATTCTTACTACAATCCTTCCCATTGGATCAAATACCTGCTATAACTCCCTTGCCTTGTACTCACTGTCTTCATATTCAAAACTTGCACTGTCTTTTCCTTCTTTTTTGAAACCTACTGCTCCCAATGTACTTCATCTTCTTTATCTTCACCATCTTCTCCATGGAATTAATATAAATCTAAAACATTAAATACTAGAGATATATCAAAATTTTGTGTCAAGCTCACCTCATAAGTATTGTCATTGATTTTCTTCACAATTATAAATGGTCCATTTCTATTGTACTTCAACTTGTTGTATGTACCTTTTAAAAATCTTTCTTTTCTCAAGTAAACCATTACCAAATCTCCTTATTCAAATACCCTGGATCTTCTTCTACATCTTCTGCTACATTATATTTCTCATTACTTTTTTGCAACTTTCTTCTTACTCCTTACAATTATTGCATAGACTCTACAAATGCTTCTACATCATCACTAATTCAATTTGCAATTGGTAATTATACCAAATATAAAATACCCATATGATTTTTCCTATAAATGATTTAAAATTATGAATTTATTATTGATCTACGCACTAAAATATTAAATGCAAACTTAGCTTGTGGTAAATCCAAGTACCATTACTTGGGTTTCTCTCCCACTATGCATCTCAATAAATTTTCGAATATCCTATTCACAACTTTTGTTTGTCCATCTATTTGTGGGTGATATTGTAGTACTGAGTTATAGCTTCTTACCCATATTCTTCCACAAATTCCTCCAAAAATGACATAAAAATATCATGTCCCTATCTAAAATAATAGTTAACTAGAGATAAAATTTCTACACACAAGCTGACTCACCAGGTGGCAAATGCGGAGGATCATCTTTAGGAAGCACTAACCAATAAAATGGCTCCATGTCAAGGATATATAGAGCATTCCAATCATCCAATGGGTTTTCATGAGAAGTGATAGGCCAACCATCATTTGACTATGAAAGAATAACAATTCTTACGAAAGACCACTACGAAGAACTAACATTAGACATACTGTGAGAAATCCAACCACTCCTTGGGGGAGGGTGAAGATAAAATTGGTCCCTGATTCTTGACTGAATTCTCTTCAACACCTTATAGGAGGAGAATGTGATGGACTACATGGAAGGCCATCAGATAGAACCCTGCTCATGGTGCAAGAGGCACTCCCCTAGTGATTGAATAACTCTTTTTAGATGGAAGAGTTCCAGAGTGATCTTTTACATTTGATCTTGATTCTATAAATAGACCAAATAAATAATATTAACCTTTTTATTAATAGAAAATTAAATTTCATAGATCTTATGTTTAAAATAACTTTATTCCCTATTTTCCATATTTGAAAGAGAATAATAGCACTTAAAATTTTATAGAGAAAGGAAATAGAGGTTGGCAAATTATAATAATCCCCAAAGAGCACCTGTTGTCAAGAAAAAGGCTCAGGGTGATAAGGCTCAAATAATGAATGATTCCAATTCTAGGTAGACTAGTATTTTAGTCAAAAATAGAATAGATGTTTAAAGGATTATAGATGCTTGAAATCCAGACAGAAGGGCTAGGGAGTGTAGAGGTGGCGAAATCTTTCACTAAGGGGAAGTATTTGATATAAAAAACTCAATCAAATGAGTTATCTTGGTCTCTAGGCTAAGTTGCCACACATAATCTAGATGGGTGAGCCATGTCTTGGGAGGGGATTGGAGACCCTGATGCCTATTGATCTTTCCTAAAACTAGAGATAATGGATTCATCACCTAATACAGTAGCCCAAAAGAGTAGTTATTCAAATGGATATTTTATTTACACCTCTAGTCTTTTCATTAAGCCCTAGGAGGATGTAGGCCAAGTTTATGCAAAATTACATCAAATAGTATCTCCTAAATGTGAAAAATATAAGGTAAGTCTAAATTATTTAATTGAAACTTAAATTTTAGTTCAAGCTATGAAATCCAATAACTGGAGTTAAGAAAATAATGTATAATGTGAATCCCTTTTCAGAATAATTGTGGAGATTAAATATGAGGTAATTCAGCTAGGGGAACAAAATAAGTTATAATAATAGGAGACCACAATAAGCTATGGTCATTAAAATACAACCCTATGTAAAATCCATCCCCCACGCACTTCAAGTTGGTTTTGATGTCTTTAGAATCCCTATAAATTATTTTGACCATACAAGAGATAAAAATATTTACATGAACCATAGTGATGAGAAGGGACTGAAAGCCAATATTTTGCCAACTAGTTTTACCATAGGTAGACAACATATAGATAGAATGTCTTAGAAAAAAATTCCAAGATTCATTACCCTTAATAGCCTCAACAACCCACTTAGCACACAATGCCATACTTTGCTAATAGCTGTCAATAATTTTAGTTCCACCTTTATCATGAGGGAGGCAACAAATATCCTAGGCCTTGTAATAAAAACCCGAGGCATCGTTATAATTGTCCCAGAGGAATTATCTAAGGATTTTGTCCATAACATCATAAGAGGCCTTGAATGGATTCCAATAACAAGAATAGTAGACATGAATAATGTCCAATATTTTGGTTCAAATCTGAATCTTGCCTGTTAGAGATAAGGGCTTAGTGATCTAATATTCAATATTCTCTTTAACATTGTTGAGGACATAATATAGAAGTTCATATAGAGAACTACCAAAATAAATTGGGATACCTAAGAACATGAATTTATTATTTTGATAAATCTATTACTAATTGTACTTCTGAATCCACTCAGGTATATGGATCATGTTTTGTCAAAAACAATGAGTTTTGCTCCATTGGAAGATGGAGCTATAAGCTAGAAAAAAAGTGCCAAGGCATTGAATATATTGATTAAAGGTGGAATTTTGTTCTTCAATCATGAGAAAGGTGTCATCTATAAACTACACATTGACAACTAGGAGGTACAATCTAGCAAAAAAATCTCCAAAGAAGCCCTCGAGAAACTCTAGAAGGCAAGAGATAACCAAGGGCTTCAACAAATAACACATAAAGCACTAGAGTAATGGGACAAGCTTGGAAAATATAAATTTGAAGCTCAATTTTGTTGGTTTTATGCCCATTAATAGTGGCAGAATATGAAACATCATGAAGTAACATGTATGTACTACATAAACTAAGTAGGGGCCAAAGTCAATATCCTTGAGCATGCCAAGAATAAATTTCTATTCAATATTATCATAAGCCTTTCCAAAGTCTAATTTAATAAAAAATAGTTCTCTAGAGAGAGGAATGGGCCAAAGATAGTCCTTCTCAAACCATAATAAGATTATCCAAAATTTAAAAACATCTAATATATCATATTTTCTCTAGTTTAAAAATGTAAATTAAAATGATTGAGATGTGGTTGGTGATGGATTTATCAATAATATTTTAAGAAACATTGAACAATTTTATCAGCCTCCAATTGGTAAGCAACTTAGGATCTCTATCTAAGGAGTGAATTTGATATTACCTTGGTTGATCATGGGTGTAAGAGATTGATTCTATAAGGGTTCTTTGTATGCTTATAGTAAATCAAGTTTGATAAAATCCCATGTTGCTTTATAAAATTCATGTTGGAAACCATTAGGGCCAATGGATTTATCATTGGTCATGTAATGTAGAGCCTCTATGAACTCCTAAAAGGTGAGTGGGGAATAAAAAATATGTTGATTGGTAGGCATGAGCTTATGAGGTACCACATCAAGGCATTTAAAAATTGCTTGGGTTCACTCAACTGGGAAAGATTGGGATCAAAAAATCATCTTATAGTGTTCAATGAAATCTCAAGACATATTAGATGGAGATGTTGACTGGTATTGAAAAAATTGAATGGTTTTGATTTCCCTATGAGATTTATTATATTTTAGTGCTTTAAATTTTTATTTAAGTCCTTGTCAGCAATTTCTAGCTAATGTAGCCAAGCACAAAGCTACGTGCATCTAACCTGAGGGATACATATTGCCTTATGGTGATGTTTGAGAGAGAATAAAAGTCATTACAAGTAAGTGTTACAAATATCAAGCTCAAGAGAGACATAGACCCATCAGAACTTGTTAAGCATGACCTTTTCTAATCACTTTCTGATCCAAAGAATATGTTTTCCATGGAGTTGGAGGAAGGAGGTTGTGTGTATAATGGACTCATTCCATAAATCAATCTAGTTAATGGTATATGGGGGCTCTAACATGAGGTTTCATATCTGTGTTATGACTTAGATCATTCCATCATGACTTGACATAGAAGTGTTAATGATATATTGATCATGTGTAACATTGTATTATCCCAAAGTCCATTCCAACTTACAAGAAATAGGGGAATTGTATGAAAAATAATACTATAATGAATGCTAACAAGTTGGCCATCAATGCTGGAAAAGGATAAAATGTTTTTCTCTAAAAAAATAAAGGAGTTGCTATATTTGAGCATGTGGTGATCCCCAGATTGGTATTTGGATGATATAAATAAAGAGTTGGGGTTAAATGCCCATTATTGATGGATTGGGTCTGCTATAAAAAATTAGACTAATGCGCCAAAACCAATCCTCACATTCACTAATGCACCATTTCATGGTGAGGGCCCTGACCTCATATTAGGGGTGCCCAATAATGTTTAAATCTCCATATGCTAGCCACATGATAACATGCAACCCTTAGCCAAAAATTGCCAAAGTAGTGAGCGGTAAGGGCCATAATTAAGTAAATAGATGTCATGAATGGAAAATGGATGGACATCATTGTCAAGAATAATATTGACTAACCAATATGAATGGTTCTCCCCTATAGAAATAATGCCATGTGAAAACTTAGGTGAAACTAACATACAAGTGGCACCTCATCCCACCTCATAAAAGGTAGTGATCTATGTTGCATCATACCATATGCTTCACAATGTAATCTAAAGGATAAATTTTGACACTTTAACTTCTTACAAATAGATAATATCTCAAAAACCAATCTACTAACAAGTAACATACACATATTATTTGTGGGTAGACTCTATAAGACTACTAAAATTCCATAATAAACCTAAATACTATCAAGACAAATAAATTACTAAAAGGCAATCATTATAAAATAATAACCTATATTGATTCATATTGAATGAATTCAAATAATTAAAAACCATGCATAAATAAGGCTGAACTCAGAATTAGAGTTGACATGTAAAATTTGGAACTCAAAAAATAAATAAAACTTGACTTGCTATTTTTAGCAACTATTATTTTTAGTATTTTTAACATGAAAGCATTCATAACTCTAAACATATCTAAAAATAAACTAAACTCTAAAATTATCCTAACAAATGAATTTCAACTGAAGTTGAAGTCTGGTTACAAAAATAGACTAGAAGAAGGTATCAAAAGTGATGGCCTCTAGAAGCTTAGTCTCTTTTTCTCCATCATTCTCCTAGAGGTATTGGAGAGACAATATTATAAGATTATACCAAGGGTAATTCAAATAATTTAGTAAAATCATTTGTATTGAGTGTCCATGTAATTGGTTGTACACATAGTCCACACACATTGCTTATAAACACTACTCATCTCAACCTATTCAAAGCACTAGTAGCCATGTGGAAGGCTAAAATCCTAACACCTAGGTTTTGATTATGATTCTAAATTTTGATAAAAATATGATCCATTTAGTTGTATTTGAACACAAAATAATTAAAAATGCAAAGAATTATTAAACTAGGAAATAACATACCGAGAAATTTTAAGAATTAAAAATATAAAGAATTACTAAACTGGAAAATAACATACTAAGAAATTTTAGCAACCTAAAATTTAATAGCATCTGCCTAATAATCTTTTAGAAAATTAAATATATCCACCTCTGACCATAAAACAAAATATCAAAAAGGGTCCAAACCCTAACACTCAAAGATTAGTATAATACCCAAATTCATTGTGGATGCATTTGACATTGATGTGCATTAAACAGATTTGAAAGGTACTCTACAATATTAAAATGTGGAAAAAGTAGAAAACAACACAAAGATAGGAATAAATATAGAATAGTCCAAGAACTGATCCTTTGACCAAAAAAATAGAATATTACAAATGGTCCAAACCCTAACACTAAAATATTAGTAAAATAAAACAAGCATAAAAAACATGTAATGTAGAGTGTTAGACACTAACCTACCCTAACTTTGTATTCAAGTTTGACCTTAAGTCCCTAGAATAAGTTGCTTTACTCTATTTTATTATTAGGGCAAAGTATTCCTAAAGAAGACAAGGTCACGAGTTGGACTATATTTATATTTTTGTTCTATAGGTAAATTCCATCAGACTATTTCAAAGGATAGTTTCAAATATTTAAAAACAAAATATGCACAACCTATTTGTATCAAGGTCAAGTATAGGATTGCAGACCAATTTTGGACAACATCATTTGCTTGCTAGCCATCAAGGACTAGCCAAAATATAAATCAATTGCTACCAAAATATATTGCCATTTTCATCTTATGATTGCATCCCATGAAGTGAATCCCATTTTCATGTGAATGTATCAAGGCTTAGTAGTTGTACCACCCTTCCATAGAAACCTACGAAAAATAAAAAATAAAATTACCATTGTGTGATTTTGATAGAGTAAACACATGACTACACTAAAATTGCCTTGAATCATGAAATTATCATAATAACATAGAAATATTTTAGCAAATATGCATAAAGGAAAATTGATATTATACTAGACTGGCTAAAATCCTAACAACTTACCTTGGTAAATTACTCACATCCTTATTAGCCCATAAAATAAGGCATGGTCATTCACTAGTGAATTCAGATTTTATCTTATGTTAAAGGTGAATGGAGACTAAAGAAAGCCATTCGGGACTAATAATAAACATAATAAACTAGTCAATGAGGTATCATCATGAGGGGTAACATTGAATATAGTGATTCACACATTGAGGGCATGATAATGATGAGAAGGGTCCCATTTCATTTATGAAAGTTGTTTCCTGACCTACAATAACAAGCCCCCATTAAACTCCTTTAACCTAACACACTAAAACCACTTTGTATCCTTTGTCAAAGAGCACATTGGAATGGTGCAAGAAAGTAAAGAATGGTTTTCATTTAGAGGTGTCATTTTATACTTAAAAAATCATTGGCCAAATCTATCAAATATTCAATCCTATATTACTAAGTTATGATAGACCTAATTCAAAAGTCAAATATAAATTAATGGTTTATTCACTATGTTTTTTTTTTTTTTAATCTCATTTTGGATAGAGATACAATTATTTAGGATTAAGTTATTGAAATGAATCATCCACCTCTTATTATGAAACCATAGTATCCATCCTTCAACTCACTAAATGAATCCATTACCATTATACATGTATGAGTTCACCTTCCTCATTTATGTTTGAAATTTTGTGTTGAAAGATATTTTAGGGTAATACGAAACACCATCGGTGAGTTTTAGATGATATATTCTACCATTACCGATTCTCTAGTACCATTTTGCATGCATCATTTGAAACATTGATATCTCAAATGACCTACCATAAAACTTCGACTTGAATGTTTTGCTACATGACATTTCACATGGTATGCAATAGGTCAAAGATAAATCAGGAGTCTTACTTATGGGAGGATGTCCTTTTAGATCTCATTACAGTGCATAGATAAAACCTGGAGAGCGAGGTTTTGGATTCAGTGTTGAAAGCAACAAATTGTAATAAAAATATTTCATTTTTGAAGTGAGGCTCCTACAGAGATATTACATTAAAATAAAATAATGAGATGTCAAGAACATTGGTAGAACCAAGGGATCTTATTTCAAAAGGTAAAGTAACTAATTACTCATATGTTAAATTTAAACCTATTCATTCTTTTGGAAGTGTCCATCCATTTATTTTTTCAATCAGAAAATTCATAAGTTACGACAGATTGGAACGTTAAGAGAAAAAAGAGAAAAATAAAAAATAAAATCCCAAAGGTCCATGAATCAACCAACGTGACCCTTCTCTTCCATGAAAAACATGTTAGGGGAGGAAGGTCATTGTCACTTGATAGGCCATAGTATGAATATGTAAGTAAATAATTGTATTATTGTTTAAAATTAGGTGAGTGTTTTATATTCAAATATGTTAATCTAAATTATTTGTTAGAAAATATCACATAGAGTTTTTAAAAAATAGGATTGTGAGAGATTTAATGGATATGTTGAGATAATTATTCTTTTTGGATATATCTTCACTATATATGTAAATGTGTGGTATTGAATTGTGATTGACTAAAAACCATGTTGTGCATATTTAAATATTCGACACTTTATTAATATGGGTTAATTCATAATACTGGAATCAAGAGTAGGTTCCTTATGAGCTTCTCTAGATACCCTCTTTTCATTTATTTATAGATCAAAATAATTTTTTAGTTATGCAATGCAACCCACATGAAAATTTCATTATTTCTACCATTCACCTTCTTTACATATTATAATAAACTTTCAGTGAAAATCACATGCACAATTGTTACAAACGTCATTCACAAGGATTATCCTATAAAATCCATTTTGTTTGATCTAATCACTATTTACATGTCACTTTATTGGCTATATATATATAGACAGATAGTGTGCCTTTTTCTGACAAGGTTACATCATTTTCGAGAAGGTTAAAGTTTTGGTTTGTTGTAATTATCATGGCCTAGATCATACTCTATGAAATCAAACACGGCATCACATTCCACTCAGCATCAAGCTTCACACAGACAGATTTGTGCTTCTAGTGTTTGACATTCAGACTAGCTTGCATTGACAGCCGCATTCAGAGGATCTTGCATCGGGAACATTCACATTCAAAAGAGTCTTCCCACGCTAGCTGAGCTCAACTTGTCCACCTCTGCAAATCGGCATTTTGTACATCAACCTCGGCATAAGGATTTGTGGTTGTTTATCCTTCATATTTGTAGCAACTTGTATTGTAGTCCAAAACTGACTCTTGGCTTGCAATGGGAAATTTTCCTATTTCCGCTCTTTATTGCATTTTGTATAAAGTAGTGGATTAATAGGTGTAAATAAGACAATATATTGGGTATTTGAAATCTCGTAGAGGAAAATACACAATTTCAAAGCCCTATTCACTAAGCTCCTGATCACAAGCTTCCTCTCCACGACGGACTGCAAGGATCAAACTTCCCTTATTGACAACTCACCTCACAACACTCTTTCGATGACAAGTCCATGCTTTGCCTTCTCCAATTCAGGGGAAAAATTCGAATGCTCCGACTCCGTTTAGGTGTTTTAGGTTTGTAGTTTTAAAGTTTATTTAGAGCCCTCGGTTGGTTGGTTGGGTTTTGTAATTAATTAATTAATTAATTTTGGCTTTATTTTGTAGTTTTGTTACGTTTTTGATATAGTTTTAAGTGAACTTTAGTTTTATGGGTTTAGGTTTTATGAAAAAGTTTTTGTTATGTATGATTGTAGTTAATTTTTTTCACATAGACAATAAAATTAGGTTGTTTTATTTTGTTCTTTTTTCCGGGAGTAGAAGGGTGAGGTGGTTGTTTATATTTTTATGCTATTTATAATTTAATATTATTATTTTAATTGATTTTTGAGTATATTTATAATTATTTATTTTTTATTGTGTCAAATAAATTTATATTTTATTACTTTTGTCTAATCTAATGTTTATATTTTCTTGTCGTTATCATTGTATTTAATATGAGTGTATGTCGAATTTTGTCAATAATATTAAATAAGCTTAGGATGAATATATTTTTCAAATAAAATAAGATTTTTAATGTAATAAAGTCTTTTTTTATAAGAATACTATTAGCAAGTTAAAAATGTTTTTCGTTGATTCAAAACAGAGGTGCAAAGCATATATATACAATGTGATGGAAATTTCTAGAAAGATTTAAGCATCTTTGTAATATCTATTCATATAATTTCAGAAACTTTTTAAAATAATGTAATATTTATCTTGTTATTCACAGTTGGAGAATTCTAGAGGGTTTGTGACTATCCATGTTGTGCTATCATTCCCCCCTTATTACATTATTTTTACAAATGTACTCCTTAAACATTTTAAACTTTACCTTCCTAGGAGATTTTGTAAGGATATATGATATTTGTGCATTTGTAGGGTAGTACTAGAGCTAGATATGATGATGTAAAACTTGTTCTCAAATGTAGTGACATTCTACCTCTATGTGTTTTATCCTTTCATGATAAACAAGATTCTTAACAAGTTTTAACACAACTTGATTGTCACAGTAAATGATGGGTGGCTTCTTTTCTTCATAGCCCATATCTACTAGTGTACTACGTAACCATATCACTTCGCACACAGCACCACGTGTGATGTGATATTCTGATTCAATGGATGAAAGACTAATAACTATTGATTTCTTACTAATCCACGATATTAGTCTAGATCCAAGATGAAATATGTATCTTGGCATTGATTTTATATCATCAATAGATCCGATGTAGTCCGAGTCTATATATCCTTGTAAGAAGAATTGAGTATTCTTCTTATACTCCAGACCATACTCAAGTATACCTCAGACATATCTTAAAACATGATTTGATGCTATCCAGTGACATTTCTTTAGTTCTTGCATAAATCTAGAGAGATAACTCACATCAAAACATATATCTAGTCCGGTGTATGTCAATTAGATGAGACTCCTGATGTGTTATCTGTATAGAGTTGCATCTACTTGAGGTGAGTTCTAGAATTGATAAAGTTATAAGACTTTATCCATTGGTGTTGAAAGTGATTTACAATCTAACATTCTATACATTTCTAGGAGTGTCTTGGCATATTTGATCTGGGAGATAAAAATGTGATTCTATTTCTACCATATCTCTAAACCAAAACAACAGTGTAATAGTCCCAAATCAGTCATGTTGAAGGATCTTTTGAGATCATTCTTCACAATATTAACCTAATCTTCTAAACTTCCTGTGATCACAAGATCATCTACATACTAAACAAGAATGATGATTTCTAATCCAACCTTCTTTATATACCAGTTAGAATCTGAGAGGCTATGATTAAAACCATGCTACAAAAGGTGACCATATATTTTGGTGTACCATGCCCTAGGAGCTTGTTTCAATCCATAAAGTGATTTGATGAGACGACATACCTTTTTAGGATGTTTTTCATCAACAAATATTTTTGGTTGGGTCATGTACACTTCTTCCTTCAGATCACCATTAAGAAAAGCACATTTGACATCCATCTACTCAATTCACCATCCATTATGTGCTTCGAGTGTGCAAACAACTCTGATGGTGTTGATATTTGCAGTGGGTGCAAAGGTTTCTTCATGGTCAATGCCCTCTTTCTAAACATATGCCTTTGCTACTAGCTGTGCTTTATGTTTGTAGATGGATCCATTTGCCTTGTATTTTGTCTTGAAAACACATTTGTAGCCTATGGGCTTCTTTCCTGTTGGTAGATCAACAAGTTCCCAAGTTTGATTCTTCATGAGTGACTCATACTTGGTATCCATCAATTTCTTCTCATGAGGTTAAGTTAAAGCTTCACAAACACTGTCAGGTTCAGAGCTATCAACTATTGTACTCATAAGTGCAAAATTTACCTCATGCCTAGTCTGACTCCTCGTTCTAACTCTAGATGAATGAGTGTCTCTACTGGTACCTAATACCAACTTTGAATGGTGACTCTATTGTTGTTGTGATGAACTTCTTGGTGGATGTGAAGAACTATTTGGTGGATGTTCTAAATCTCCAAGATCAACATATAGTTCTCCTTGCAGTTCTAGAAGATCTAATTCTCCAATATCAACATACAACTCTCTTTTTGGCTTTCAATTTTCCTCATTATCTGACTCAAGAAGTAAATTTTGAGAGGTGATTGGTGTTGATCTGTCATTCTGCACCATTAAGTCAAAAGATGACTTGTCAAATACCACATCTTTATTGTCACAGATTTTTCTCATTTTTGGATCCTTGAGATGATATGCCTTTGAAGTAGTGTTGTATTCTAATAGGATGCATGGGAGTGTTTTTGACTTGAGTTTCTTCATGTTATTTGTTGGTACATGCATATAAGCTATGAAACCCAACACGCATAAATGATAAATCAAAGGCTTTCTACCACTCCATACCTCTTTTGGCATTTTATCCTTCAATAGTTTCGTTGGTGCTCAGTTGAGAAGATAAATAGTAGTTTGGACTGCTTCTGCCTAATAGAAATTCTCTAGCTTAGCTATTGATAACATATAGTGAGCCATCTCCATCATGATTCAATTACATCTCTCAATAACACCATTCTACTGGGGTGTGTAGGGAGTAATCAAATTTTGTTTTATACCTTGTTGGTTCAGGAACGCCAAGAATTTATTTGACATGAATTCCCCCCTTGATCTGAGTGGAGGTGAAGTAGAGATTGTCCTATCTCATTCACAACCTATTGATAGAAGATCTGTAAATGATAAAGTGCTTCACTCTTTTTCTTTAAGAAGAATACCCACATCTTCTGGGAGTAGTCATCCATGAATAGTTGGAATTACTTATATCCTGAGAATGAATCAGGTAGTGGGCCACAAAAATTAGTGTGAATAGCTTCCAATTGTTTCTTGGCATGAAATAAATTTCCTTTGAATGGATCCCTATGTTGTTTACCTATAAGGCAACTAGGGAAATGGGCAAGAAACTGGATAGCTTTGGAAGTCCACGTACCATCCCTTTAGTACTTAAATCATATACTAAACTGGCAGATAAATGACCATATCGGTAGTGCCAGAGGGAAGTGGATTCTACCATTAAGGTAGATAATACCACTGTAGAAGATGAAACAACATCTAGAGGAAATAATTTGTCTTTAAGAAAAGCCTTAGCAAAAACTTTAATTTTTCATGATATCAGGTAAGTTTTGATGTTGTTTTTGACAATAAAACTCCACCTTTAGATGGTTATTCAATAGTTGGCTAACCAATAAGAGATTAGATGTCAGACCAAGAACGTATAGTACCTTTGTTAGTGTATATTTTTGCATTGTAAGAGGAATGGTAACTTGTCCTATTCCTTTTATAATCTACTCTTTGTCATCTCTAATCCTAACTTGATCTCTATTGGGTTGGTCTATCAGTGAATTGAATAGCTTATTGTCACCTAACATATGTTTGGTGGCACTAGAATCAATCAACCAGATATTCCTTGTGGTCTATGAGGTTTGGAAGACTAGTACCAAATTCTTGTCTTCATAAGATATCTCTTCTTCAAATATATCATCTTATTGAGCAATGAGATGTCCCTTTTGCTTCTATTGATGGGGATGTCTTTTCAATTTTTGAGAATTGTCTCACCTTGATGTGCTACTAGACCCTTATTTTTAGGCATTATACTAGTAGTTGTCTGTGTTGTGAGAATTGGCTCAACAGATATGACACCATTTCTTTGACTTTTAAGATTTTTGATGTCAAGATTGTTGTTGTTGTTGTTGTTGTTGTTGTTGTTGTTGTTTTTTCTATGGCTACTTATCTGGAGGCCCTTTATGAAACTTTTTACCTTGTTGCCTCTTTGAGATAAGAGATTTATCTTTGAACTCATCTTGGATTGAGTTGATAGCTTCTTCTTGCTGTAATAGGTTCATGAGCTCTGCGAATGATATTGATTATTTGATGATATTTAATGTCATGATGAACACTCTAAATTTGGAAGGTAGTGCTCTCAAGGTAATCTAGACCAAGAGATCATCTTCTACCTTCTAACTGAGTGCTAGTATCTTCGTCTGTATTTCAACCACTTGATGTAAGAATTCCTCAACTTTATCATCGGAATCCATGGTGATTGTGCGAAGTATCTATTACAAATGGAGGATATTCATCTTATTCTTTGCCTCATATATGGTCGCTAACTTGTCCCATGCTACCTTTAGATCATCAATGTCCCTGATATGTGGTTGGATGTCGTCAGTGATGCTTAGCATGATTACCATCAAGGCTTTTGTAGTAGCCTTATCATACTTTTCACATGCATCAGGACCAGTGGAAGCTTGCTCATCTCCTGTCATGATTCCCCATAATCCTTCGAATATAAGGATCATGCGCATCTTATTTTTCCATGCAACATAATTTGGCCCTTTAAGTAGTTGGGCATCCGAGAGAAGTAGTTTTAGAGTAGACATTGTAAAAAAATAAATTATTTTATTTTATTGCTTTGAAATTATGTATTAGAAAGATGTACCTTATTGTATCTCTCCGCTTTGGAATTTTGCTTCAACCTTCAAAATTTTCTGTTGTGTTTTGCCAATAGTAGGCTTTGATGTCATGAGTCTCACTACTACTTCTCCTAGCTTGCTATGACTTCATCTTTCTCCAAGGATTTGATCAAGAAACATCAGCCGATTTGAGGTTGTGAGTCAAAGAAACAAGAATATTTACTGCTGATACCCTAAATAAAGAACCTGATTCTACCAATATCTATTCCACACCCCTTTAAATATTAACTTCTAGGATAATATTAAAATCCTTCCAAATGAAGAGTAACAATATCTGAAGCTTTGTATAGCCTTAATAAAAATGAGCTCTATCTTGGTTCAGCTCCTTTATGTGGTCTACCTTTGTTGCACCTTCCCAGGCATTGACTAAGCAAGGGAAGGCTTCAGCAGACTCATGTCTTACTTCTGCTATGTCACTAGCTAGTGATTGTAGGTTGATGGATTTTTCTGTCTGAGCTCGTTCTTCCAATGCTCTGCCCACATTGACAGTGCAGGTTTCCACTCTTACTAACATTACTATACCTTGTCTAAATTATTTCCTCACTGGACTGCTAACTAGTAAAAGGCATTGTAAATAGCTTCTATAGTTTGTGTTTTCTTGCAGCATTTTTAGGCTTAGTTGCAGGTAACTATTCTCCACATTGACCAAGCTGTTGTACCTCTGATCAGTCTTTCCAAGCTCTTACCGCTACATAGCTCTTTCTAGCTTTTCTTTCACCAAAATTCTGTTGCATACCTCCTCACGCCAGACTACTATGTGGTCACTTCTACAGGCTCAATCTGCTACTGCTATGAGCAAAACATCCTTATTCTACAGTGTCAATCAGCTTGTCTCTCCTCACTACACGTCTTTTCTCCTTTGCGTCATCGAACTGGTAGCTCTGATTGTCTAGCTTCCCAACTGAGCCTTTCTTCTCCTTGAATTTTTCGGCCTAAATCTCTGATACCAATTATTAGCAAGTTAAAAATGTTTTTCATTGATTCAAAATAGAGGTACAAAGCATATATATACAATGTGATGGAAATTTCTAGAAAGATTTAAGCATCACTGTAATATTTATCCATATAGTTTCAGAAACCTTCTAAAATAATGTAATATCTATCTTGTTATTCGCATCTAGAGAATTCTAGAGGGTTCATGACTATCCATGTTGTGATGTCAGATACATTTTTAGTAAAATTTTATGTTTGGAAGTTAAAATTTTGGAGAATAATATGCATAAATTTAGTTCATGTGATTCCTCTCCCTATATTATCACTAAGGGGAGGAATGTTGGAAAATCATTATATTAGTACTCATATTAATTAGTGCTGATAAATAATGTTGTATGGATATATTGTTAGGTGAGTGTTTTATATTAAAACATAATAAGATATGTGATTTGTTAGAATAAATCACGTAGAGTTCATAAAAGATACTATTAAGAGAAATTTAGCTAATAGATTGAGATAAGTAAGGAGAGATAGTTGTGATTTGATGATAAGAAATTTCTTCTTACTTATAGGATATATACTAACTATATAAATAATTATGTAGCATTGAATAAATATTAAATTGTGATTGAATAGAAATAGTGAAGTGTAGATTGGAACATTCTACTCTTTACCTTTATGGGGTGATTTTTAAGTTTGATTTTTACTCGTAGATGAATTTTATGTTGCTTGTTTGCTGAAGGGGTTGGTCTAATGTTTATACTCAATTTATTGACTATTTTTAATTTTAATTTTTGATAACTATTGTAATGAACCAAAATACTATAAATTCAAAAAAATAAATGGACACAGTACACAAATTTTGAAATAATAACCTATGTTGATTTGTAATGAATCTAAAAACTATCAAGAACAAGAAAATTACCAATAGATCAAGATCTTGAGAAAATATTCAGAATTAATTCATATTGATTACTTGAAATAATTATAATCCCAAACCATTCTTAAATAAGTCCCAACTCATAATTTATTGTTGACATTCAAATATTTAAAAAATCTAAAATCTAAAAAATGTCTATTTTTAATAGCTGCTATTTATAGTAAGTTTCGCATGCAAGGATGCATGGCTCTAATTTTTTTTTCAAAATAAATTAAATAATAAAATTAGACTATGGAACAAAATTCAACTGAAGTTGATTTCCAGTTCTAAAAATATATAATTTCTAAAAATAGAAAATTCCTCAAAAAATCATTAAACATTAATTTCAAAACCTTAGATGATCATGTTCTTCCTCTTAAAATTATTTAAATCAAATATAGGTGGATATAGTAGCTTAAGTAAGAATCAAACTTTTTGATACAATTTTTTTGGCTCGTGCAAGAGCTCAAACAAAGTTATGAGACAAAATTTATGGCCTCTGAAAGGTTGGCTTTTTTTTTTGCATCATTCTCCTCTGTTTGAAAACAACTCAGCTCCTACAAGTTGCTCTATTTATAACGTTATTATTTTTTCTTGTCAGTATTTTTCATCCCCCATTCTTTAATCCATGTGTTATCTTCTTGCTGCAATCCTTCCCACTTCCCTAAATACCTGTTATAATTCTTTTGCCTTGTGCTCACTGTCTTCATATCCAAACCTGCACTATTTTTTTTCTTTGGAACTTGCTTATCCCAATTTAATTCTTCATATTCATCATATTCAACATCTTCTCCATGTAATTCATATAAATCTTAAACATTAAATATTGAATATATATTAAAATTACGTGATAAACTTATCTCATAGGCATTATCAATGATTTTTTCACAATTCTGCATGATCTAATTTTCTTGTAGTTCAATTAATTGTATGTGCCTTTTGAAAATATCTATTTTCTCAAGTAAACCATTATCAAATATCCTTATTCAAATATCTTAGATCTTCTTTTGACATCCACTACTACTTTATGTTACTCATTACTTTTCTACAACTTTATTCCTACTCCTTGCAATTGCTGCATATGCTCTATAAATGCTGTTGCATCATCAATAACCAAATCTACAATTGATAATTGTAAGAAATATAAAATAACTATAGACTTTTTTCCATAAATAATTTTAAAATATGACTTTTCTGTTGATCTATTGAATGAACTGTTATATGAAAACTCAGTTTATGGTAAAGCCAAGTCCCATTGCTTTGGTTTCTCTCCCACTATGCATCTTAATAAATTTCTTAAGCTCCTATTTACAACTTCTATCTATCCATCTATTTGTGGGTGATATGTACTACTAAATTTTAGCTTAGTACCCATCTTTTTCTACAAAGTCCTCCAAAAATGACTTAGAAAATTTGTGTCCTTATATAAAGTAATAGTTTTTGAAACACCAAACAATCTCACAATATCCACAAAAAATCATTCTAAAACTCTAGTGGCATCATTGGTTTTCTTACATGCAATAAAATGAACCATTTTATACAATCTATCTAAAAAATAAAAATTTAATTGTTACCTCTCTACATGTTTGGTAATCCCAACACAAATTTCATACTCAAATCTATCCTTGGTCCTCTTAGAACTGATAATGGCATGTATAGTCCAGTATTTTGTGCATGTCTTATAGTTAGCTGACATATTTTTCACCTTGAAACATACCTTGTCACATTTCTCTTCATATTTATCTAAAAATAATTTATTCCATAAAAGATATTGTCTTTATATTACCAAAAATTCCAACCAAACCCCCACCATGTAATTCTCTTATTATACTATCTCATAAATACCCAATTGGAATGCATAATTATTTTCCTTTAAAGAAATAACTTTCTTGTATAAGATATTCATCATGAATAACATTTACCCCACCTATTAGTGGATTCCTACAGTACATAACTACCTTGATAAAATATGGATCAAGATAATATAATTAATTAATTAATAGATTCAAATCCAACTACTTCACTCATCATAGTAGTTAATAATGCTACCCTCCTGCTCAATGCATCGACTAGCTGATTTTTTTTTTCTTGATTTATGTTTCAACAAAAAACTATACCCCTACAAGAAGGAAACCCACTTTACATACCTACTATTCAATTTTTTTTGTGTATTCACATACTTCAAAGACTCATTATCTGTAAATAGAATAAACTATTTAGGCACCAAGTAATGCTTTCAATGTCTTAATGCTTGTACAATTGAGTAAAGTTCAACATCATAACTAGAATACATTGTCCTTACCTCATTCAACATCTCACTAAAATATGTTATTAGCTTTATTCCTTGACTCAACATAAATCTAACTCCCACAAACAAAGCATCACAATCAAATTCAAATATTTTGTTAAAATATGAAAATGTTAAAATTGGTCTTTCTGTAATCTTGTTCAAAATTTTAAAACTTTATGTGGCTGCTCTAGTCCATGAAAAATTCCTCCCCTCTCATGTAACATGTTATTGGTGCCACAATACTACTAAATTTTTTAATAAATTTTCTATAAAAAGTTGTTAAACCATGGAAACTTTTTACCTCTAAAATGCTTCTTGGAATATGCCATTCGGCAACTGCCTTTATATTTTTTTCATCCATTTTCATAGCATCTACTAAAATTACAAATCTTAAAAATACCAAACTGTTCTACATAAACCTGTACTTCTTCAAATTTGCATACAAATTCTCTTTTCTTAATCAATCCATTACCATTCTCAAATGTTGTAAGTGTTCTTCTTTAATCTTACTGAATATCAAAATATCATCAAAATAAACAACTACAAACTTACCAATATATTCTCATAGCATTGTATTCATCACCTTCATAAATGTGATAAGTGCATTATATAATCCAAATGACATCACCATCCACTCATATAAGCCATCCCTAGTCTTCAATGTAGTTTTCCACTCATCTCCTTCACAAATTTGTATCTAATAGTAACTACTCCTTAGATCAATCTTGGTAAAATATTTTTCTCCTGCCAACACATCTGTCACATCATCTAAATGAGGTATAGGAAACCTATAATTCATTGTAATTTTATTAATTTATCTACTATCCACACACATTATCCATCCTCCATCTTTCTTTGGATTTAACGAGGCTAGTGTTTCACATGGACTCATACTCTCCCTTATCACCTACATCTTTAGCATTTCAATAACTTATATATTTATTTTTTCATGTTCTATTAGACTCATCCTATAAGCTATTTGATTAGGTAGAGATGATCTTAGAATCTAATCAATGTAATGCTGAATATTTTTTTCAGTGATAAATCATCTAGTAACTCATCAGGCATTATATATACATATTCATTCAACACTCTTACCGCTTCTATTGGTATTGACAACATTTTTTTTTCTTCATTCTTTATTACTAATACATAACAACAATCTTTTACCTAGATATCTTGGATAAATTGTTTAGTAGAGAGTATGCTTTATGTCTTCACTTCCTATTTAAGAGGTAACAAAAACACCTTTATACCACCTTTCTAAAAATTTTATGTGTTTTTTCTCCATCATGAACTACTTTCTTGTTAAATTTCCATAGTCTCCTAAATAACACATGACATGCATCCATCGAAATAATATCACACCATATTTCATCATTATATATTTTTCTTATAGAAAACTTGATTGAGTACCTTTTATCTACTATAACCTCAATCTCTTTATTAAACCATGAAATCCTATAAGTGTTAGGATGCTTTTCACATTGTAGATTTAGTTTCTCAATCATTTCTTTAGAAACCATATTTTCATAACTAACACCATCTATAATTACTTTGCATACCTTTCCACCAAAAGTACATCTTATTCAAAAAGTATTTGATCATAGCCATGCATCACCACCTTCTTTATTTTGTACTTGATCCTTCCTTGGATTGATCATGGTTCTTCTCATCACGAGATTCTCTCCAATATCAGTTGGTGTAACTTTAATATTATTTTCTTCTATTTTAGCCTCAACTAGACTT
Organism: Torreya grandis; assembly: GCA_037957365.1. Classification (NCBI taxonomy): domain Eukaryota; kingdom Viridiplantae; phylum Streptophyta; class Pinopsida; order Cupressales; family Taxaceae; genus Torreya; species Torreya grandis. The sequence continues at coordinate 1,249,072 of JARHVA010002683.1, forward strand.
ACTCTTGGGTGATCTTCTTATCTATTTTCTTTTTCTTGATAGTGTAGACACTCAAACACTCTATTATTTTTTTATCCACATCTATAACAGACATAAGATCTATGTTGATTTGTAAACCCTCCTCTAGAACCACCATAACCTCATCCTCTCTGAAATCATCTTCTTCTTTATTGGTATTGAAACCCTTACCTATTATCATCTTGTCTTTCTACACCACATGATGATTCACTTTTATTGCAATTAAAGCCACCTCTAGTGGTATTAAACTCAACTCGCCCTCTTATTGGATGGGATCTACCTCTTTTTGAACCAGTATATGTCCTTCTAAAATTTTATTTATTTATTTTCTTCTACCTTCAAAGATAATTAATAAGCCTCCTTCATGTTAAGTATTATATGCATGTTTAATTCATCTTGAATAAAAAATTTCAAATTATTTACATACCTTGTAGCGATCTACTTTTTTGTTTCATCATGCTTTAATCGTATGGAAAGATTATAAAATTCATCTATATACTCTCGTACACTATGATCTTTTTGCCTCAAATTATGAAATCTTCTATATAGGGTTTGTGCATAATCTACAGAAAGAATTTTTTTTCTTAGTTTCTTCTCTATTTTTTTTCCATGAATCAATCTTTTCTTTACATTTTATATATCTCTCTTTCTATAGGTGATCCCACCAAATCACTGCATGATCTTTCAATTTCGTGCATGCAAATTTTACTTTCTTGTCTTCTCTCATAGTCTTCCACGTGAATAACTTCTTTATGCTATTCATCCAATCTATCAATTCCTCTAGTTTTAAACTGCGTCCCTAATCTAAAACATAAACCTCGATTCCTTCATTCCTTCTTTCTAAATCTCGAACCATCCTCTCTTCCATCGATGGTGGCTTCTCTTATTCTTCTTCTTCTTGGTGAACTTCTTTATCACGATCTGTATCTTCCTTATCACCACCTTGTCTTCTCTATTTATTGGTAATAACCTCTATTAATTTTTGAACTTATCTCTATAGCTCTTGTATAGTTTGATTATTTACACAACACCACCTCATCCTCTCATCATTCTTTACTCTTTCAAGATTTGAACTTACTCCGATAGCATTTATTTAATCAAAATATTATCAATAACAAGAAAATTACTAATAGTCCAAGATATTAATAAAATAGTTAGGATTGATTCATATTTATTGCTTTAAATAATTACAAATCCAAACCATGCTTAAATAAGCCTTAACTTGGAACTTAGAGTTGACATGCAAAAATTCTAAAATTCTAAAATCTAAAAAAAAATGTTTATTTTTAACAGCGGCTATTTATAGTAAGTTTTACATGCAAGCGCATAGATCTGTAATTTTTTTAAAAATAATCTAAATACTAAAATTAACCTATAAAACTAAATTCAACTAAATTTGACTTCCGATTCTAAAAATACAGAATATTTAAAAATTAAAAATTAAAAATTCTCAAAAAATCATTAAACATTAATTTCAAACACTTAGATGATCACGTTTAGCCACCCAAAAAATTGAAATCAAATCTAACTTGATTGAATGTCTTAGGTTAGAATCAAACTTTTCGATATAATCATTTTGACGGGTGAAAGAGCTCAAACAGAGTTATAGGTCAAAAGTTATGGCCTCCACAAAGTTGGCATATTTTTTCTACATCAATTTATGTTGAATAAATAAAATAATTAAATATAAGAACATAAATAAACCTCCTCAAAATTAAATTTGATATGTAAAATTTAAAACAAAAGCTCGACTTATCATTTTAATAGCAATTATTTTTAGTAAATTTGACATGCAAATTCAAATAGCTCTAAAAATATTACAATTTCTCCTAAATACTTTAAAAAAAAAATTATTATAAAAAAATGTTACAAAAATATTTTAATCACATATGACTTTTAAAAAGTTTCAAAGATATTAATAAATAAATAAAATAACCTATGATTAAATTGATCTTTTTAAAATTATCATTTTGACACAAATAAAAGCTCAAACAAAATTATAAATAAAAAATTATAATCTCAAAAACTTTAAACTCTACATAATATTAACATCTCCTCAAATGACCTTAATTATTTTATATTTCTTTCCATCATTTAAAATTTTGAAAAACCTGAAAAACATATACATATATAAACATTTTCACATTTTAAATATATACAATTTTAAAGGGAAAATTTATCTTTTTTATCTTAAAATGAAATTGATAAGTCGTAGAAGTGCGGGGCGGAGGAATACAATAAACAAATTAATCCATATTTATTGGATGTTTGTAGTTAAATCCTAGCATATTTTTTATTTTATTTCTAAATTAAAATAATTATTTCATTAAAAGGGTAGTTTGTACATGGATTTATTTCATACTTTAAAATTAAAAATTGTGAGAATTTAAATTTAAATTTTTATATATAGTTAATTTTATTTATATATGTAATTTTTATTTTTATAAAATATATATATATATATATATATATATATATATATATATATAATTTAATTTAATATAAAATTAAAATTATTTTTTTATAAATTTAATTAAAAATTTAGTTTTTCATAATAAAAAAATATATTTAAATTATAAATTTTAACCTAATATATACATCTATAAGCATATGTGAAATAGTGACATTTATCAAAGCCTTTACAATATATTCAAATTAATTTTAATATATCATATTAAAATTTAATTTTAAATATATATTAAAATTAAATACATATTTTACATAAATTATTTTGAAATATAATAAAAAATTTATTTATTTTATTTATAATAGAATAAAAATATTGTATAAAAATATTTATTTAAAACATGTATATTACATTTATAACTTTATAAATATAATTAATAATAGTAAATTTTAATCTATTTAAAACATGTATATCAAAATTAACTTTATAAATAAAATTTAGAGTAATAAAATTTTAGTCTATTGAAAAAAATATTGATTTAAAAATATAATAATATTTAAAAAAAAATCTAAATACTTCTCAATCACATTTTTATACATAAATTAAAATATAATAAATTCTAAATTAATAGATAGTTTTAAGAAATTTTCCACGAACACCAAATAAATGACCCAAGAGCATAGCCAAAGATTCCAAAAGACTTTGGAACATGATATTCTTGTGATCTGTTTTATATTGGAATACATGCCTTCTATGTGATCATCATTCACACCATTATCTGTGAAAATGCCAGCACATTCATTTTGATTTGTCAGGGGTTTAAATGTAAAATTTCCATTATATAAGTTGAAGTATTACATGCTTTAGAACAATCTAAAGCTGTTATAGGGTTTTTTTACAAATATTTTATCGTCTAGCGTAAGGGTTTTTTTATTTTTTTTTCTAAATATATTTTTTATAATATTAATTAATATTTAAAGATGATTGAATTATTTTAATTAAATTTTATTTGATATTTATAATAATTATATGAAAAACAGACATTTTTTACTATAGAAAATAAATAAATAAATTTTAATATTTTAATTATCAAGTAAGTAAATATTCTAACATTAATTTTCATAATATTTATTAACATATTAAAAAAATTAAATTATTTTTAAGTAGAAAATTTTCATTTTCTATAATGTTTTATTTATATAAAATAAAAAGTGAATGAAAATAATATTAATAATAATAAAAAAAAAAATTAACAATAATTGTGTCTGTATATCTGAATATACTTATAATACCATAAAATCATATTTATTTTTGAATTTGTGGAAAGAGTTAAAAAATAATAATGATTTTTTCTTATTTTTATTGAAACTTAGATCGATACAAAATAGAAATAATGCAAGAATCTGTTCTTTTAGAAAGAGCTAAAGAATGGTAATGAATTTGAGCTAAAGAATGGCAATGAATTTTTCTTACTTTTATTGAAACTTAGATTAGCATACGATATATATATTTTTTCTTTGGGCAGAAGTAATGGAGACAATTCTAAATATGGAGATTTTGGATACCTACATAAGCAAAGGAATGATGTATGTGCCCAAAGTAAGTTGAAAGTCGCACTTTGATTTTGGTATTAGTGTAGTGTGATACTGATTCCCTAAACTTTGTATGAAAGAGCTTTATATTAAGGCCTTTGCATTCCATAGAAGACAAAGAGCCATATAAATCTTTTTCAATGATATGTCACATATACCATAGACTGAATTTTTTTTGTGCCACTGATATTTTATAGCATCTATTCGGTGAAGAAGTGCAGCTAAATGAATTGATAACAATGCGGGAAGTTAAGGACAACAACAAAACATGGAATTTTATGTACAGGTGGATTTCCTTAAAGACTAGTTTGTTAAGGTGATTGTGATTGTTGGTATTTTATTCATCCAAATAAAGAGTAAATTTTATTGGAATACTTGCAGGTCAGTTAGTAGTAAAGATCTACCCAGGCTGTATGATATGAGTGAGTGAATATACTGAATTATCATAATAGTTTGTTATACAGTGCTTCTCTAAGCTGTTCTCTTTTGTATAAAGATTATTTTTTCTTTCTATTTTAATATTTATAACGCAATAATTTGCAGGGGGATTTATAAAGGAACACAACCTTGTTACTGGAGATTTCATACAGATTATTCATTTTCATGGGGAACAAGACAAGGATAAAAAATATGTATGTTTTGTAATAAAGCCAAACTTTTATTATTAAAATGTTTATAAAATTCTTTACAGTTTTTAAAGTTTGACAATTAATTTATGGCTATTTTCAATCAGGGAATTGATTTCGAAAAGGTAATTTGAAGGTGTCTATATTTTTCATATTTTGTGGTCTTCAGTAAGTAAATGTTTTGTCTATTTTTTATCTTTTTTAATATTATATGATTTATTTATATGATAAGAAGATGAAATTGTTTGGTCTACATTTTTCAACTTTATTATATATATATATATATATAAAATTTAAATATTTTTAATATTTTTAAACTTTTTATAATATAAAAAATAAACAACAAAAATCATTAGAATATTTTATTGTTTTTACTGTCAATTAAGTAAATGACTTAACATTATTTTTATGTTTTTATAATCTTCTACTTACAAAAAGATAGAATTATCTACCAAAATAAAGTTTTCATCTTTTATATATATATTTTTAATATTTGAACAACGTAAAGTGAACTGAAAAAATATAATATTATTAATAATAGAAAAATTCAAATCACTATATACGTATCATGAAAACAATTTGATTTTCAAATTAGTAAAAGCTGAAAGTCATCAAAATTTGCTTATTTTTCTTAACCTAGACTGACACAGGATGGAACACTGCAGAAATCTGTTGTGTTGACATCAACGGAGACAATTCTACGTAAGAACATTTCCAATATCCATTTAAAGAGGGGAGTATTTCCTGTGCCCAAAGTAATTTCTAAAAGACTCACTCACTTCATTCTTCAATTCCTTGCGTTGCTAGAGTTAACACTGCTAGACTAAGTAGCGAATCAATTGAAAATGAAGTGAAATTGGAAAAACGTTTAAGCTTTTGCATTCAATGCCATTTGAAAATACGATTTTTTAAAAGTGTGGGATCATATAACCATATCGAATACGGTTTCTTAATAGTATGTCATATAATAAATTAATTTATTTGTGTCAATGATATGTTACAGTATGTTTTTCCAGAAGCAGAACCCTACCAATGGTTAAGAATGAGGGAAATTAAGGACAACAACAAAATATGGAAGTTTCATTACAAGTTATTGTCTCTAACAACTACTTTGTTGAGATGATTATGATTATATTGTTATTTACCCATCTAAATAAGTTGTTGATTTTATCGGAGTATTTGCAGGCCTAAAAAACGTAAATCAAGTTATGACGGATACTCGTTGTTTGATATGAGTGAGTGGAGTGGATATATTTAATCATCAAAATAGTTTGTTATACATTGTTTCCTTGAGCTGCTCTCTTTTGTATGAAGACTATTTTTTCATGTATATTAATGGTCATAATGCAATAATTTGCAGGGGATTTTTTCAAGGATCATCAACTTGTTTCTGGAGATTCTTTGTTGTTCGTTCGTTTTGGAGGAGAACAAGACGAAGATAAAAAATTTGTAAGTGGAGTAAAAAAAACTAGCGTTTTATTATTAAATTATTTTATGAAGTTCTCTTCATTTGACTTATAGTTTTTAAATTTTAGTGATTAATTTATTTTTATTTTTAATTAGGGAATTGATTTCAAGAAAGTAGTGAAAGAGGTAGGAGAAGGTTCTGGTAAACTTTTAGAAGAAGAAGAAAGTTCCAATAAAGAAGAAGCAGAAGGTTCTGGTAAAATTTTAGAAGAAGAAGAAAGTTTTAAAGAGGTAGGAGAAAGTTCCGATTAAGCAAGAGGAGAAAGTCCTATTAGTAAAGAATGAGAGAGTTTTATATGATTTTACAATCATTGAAGAGAATGGAGAAGGTTTGGTAAACCTCTAAAAGAAAGAGAAAGTTTCAATAATGAGAAAGAAGAAATTCCCACTTCAGAAAAATGGGAGAGCTTATTTGATTTTACATAATTGATAACTATTACTTTCCAATTATATTTTTTTGAATTAGAATAAATAATTTTTCTTTCTAAAACATAAAAAAAAAGTTAAATGAAATAAGGGTTGTCTAACAATTAGTCCCTCTTTTTGTATTGAGAATTGTTTGTGTTTGAATTTATATGTTTTTTTAATATATATTTATTTTAATAATTTGAACTTCAAAATATAAATGAATAACATGTAATTAATTATTACAATTTAAATTTGATTGAATATAATATTTTTGGAAAAAAATATCAAATTAATATTTAAATAAAAATATAAATTATATTTTTTATAAATATTTTTTTATTAAAAAATTAAATTAATCTAAAAAATACTAAAAATAATCAAAATTATATCTCAAAACTTCTAGCAATAGAGAAAATAAAAGCAAGTATATCATATAATTGATTGTATATTTGATTTGTTTGGTGTTTAAATGATAAGGATTGTTTTTTCACTTTTCAACTAATTGCAAGTTCTTAGTAGAAAAAGAGGGTGTGAGGAAGGATTTGCGAATAAGAATAGGGACCAGTAGGGCAAGAGGCATCAAAACACTTTTATTTCACTTTTAAAAAGTGTCCCACATGTATATTTTAATTAGGGAAAATATTTAATATAAATTTTAAAAAAGCTTTAGAAATATATAGAATGTGATGGTGAAAAACTATTTCTCATGTGGAAACCACTGAAATCTCGATAATAATAGTAAGAATCTCCACAAAAATTTAGTTATGCAGATCAACATCAAATTTATTAAATATTTTGAATAATAAACAAAGATTGTGAGATATAATTTTATTGGATAAAGCAAGTCTCATGTGTCCTCCACAAGAAACAAGGTTCTTTGTTTTCATATCAAATAATAACATTTATGTATTAAATAAATTATTTAAAATAGATAAATATATTTAAATATTATTTATGTTTTTAAATAAAAAGTGATATATGTTATTATTAATTTAAATTTATATTAAAAATAATATTTAAAAAATATTTTTATATTAAATTATAGTTAAAATTTATAATTATCATAATATATGTTTCAATTTTTTAATTTACTAAACAAAAATTAATTAATAAATAATTGATTCTTATAATTCTATTTTTATAAAGAAATTAATAAAGATTGTTACTTTATTTATTTATATGTTTTATCTTTACTAAGTTTAATTAATTTTTCAACTTTTGACCTCTTCAAAATTTTATTTATAAATTATTTTTTAATATAATATATATATTATTTAATAAAACAATGGTAAGAAGAGAGGTGAGGGTTTTCATAAATATTAAGAGGAAAGGATAAGTTATAATAACGTTTAAATAACAAGAATTTTTAATTAATTAAAATGTAAATGATAATAACTATTTTATAATTATTATTATAATTGAAATAAATAATTATAATTGGGAGATGAAGATGAATTTTTAAGTATTAAACCTATTAAAAATATTGTTACATAGCTCATCCAAAATTTTAAAGCACAGGGTTTGATACCAGTTAAAACAACCCCAATATTTTTTATAAAATTATCTTTCAGAGTGCACAAAAAAATATCAAAAGGCCCCACTAAATAAAATTAATGCAGTGCAATTTATCTCAATAAACTCTACAAGGAGTATTAGCAACCCAAAACCATCATCTCAATTGTCCCACATGGATAGGGCTATAATCAACCATAATGGAATTAAGCACATTCAAGAATCTTTGGTTAGCCAATTCATATATATGTAGATAATATATGATAGAAGTGAAATAGTAATGCATGGAGGTCCAAAAGATCAAATATAAGGATTCCACACACCAGTTTACTGAAACAGTCTTATCACATTGTGAGACCAATTAGTGGAGATCTTTAAATCACTACTAAAACCAAAATGACAAGACTATTGAGTTACCATAGACTTCTAGGATATACCCAAGAAAAGGATCAATCTATATGCTACCCACCATTGGATCACTATACCGTGATCCAAGTTCTTAAGGGAATGTTGCACCTTCGTTTCTTACTTGATGAAGGTCACACATAAGATATAACTCCATGATGAAGGATTATATAAACATAGGCATTCATGCCATTTAATTAGTATGTGTATGACATCACAAGATTTCGTTACATAATTATCCTCAAGCATTAACTTATGTGTTTATTAATGAATATTATGATTTAGTAATTCATTGCAAAGGTGGACTATTTAATTATATAACTAAGTGTAAACATTAAGGTTTCCATAACATAATAAATTCTCATCCACATTTTGAGATTTTTTACCGGTCACAAGGGTTATTCATGTTTTTATAATCACAACACAAAATATATCAAGAAGTTCATTGATAAGGTACGGTTATAATTTTATACACACATATTTATTATAACCAATGACTATCTATTCTATTGAAAGCATTAATGATAACATAATCAACTTTTCATTAATCAAGAGTTTCATTATAAATAGCCAAAATAACTTTTTTTTTAAAAACATGACATATATCTCAATCACTACAACACCGTTAATGGTATAATCCATAATCCATAATATAAATTCACATAAGATCATTAATTTGGCTTACTTCATTACTTAAGCAATAGAAGTAAGCTCACTTAAAATGATATCATGACCATTAAACATTCACTACCATACTTTATTAATGAAAACACATTAATTGAGTCACCAATAGACTATTTGTATAATCTATTTACCAAAACCTATTTTCAACCAAGGTTATAAACATGAAACCATGCAGTTATAAAACTCTATAATAAAAATAATCTCAAGGAGTATGAATTTAATCACACAATAAGATGTATACTTATCTATTATTACTGATTTAATCCAATGTCTAACACATTACCAAGCATGTTCTAAAATTATAATATCTCTCATTACAATTAGCTATCATCATGTTATTGTCATAAACAAGAAATAAGTTCATATCCTAAATAGTAATTCCATGCCATTAGAATGTCACCAAGTAATATTCATCATAAAATTTGATGTGTGTGTGTGTCTATATATATATATATATATATATATATATATATATATATATATATATATATATATATATATATATATATATATATATATATATCATAAAATTTAATGTGTGTGTGTGCGCGCGCACGCGCACACACACACACACATTAAATTTTATTATATATATATATATATATATATATATATATATATATATATATATATATATATATATATATATATATATATATATATATATATGATTTACAACCTCTAACTATTTTCAATATATCATAAGACAACACCATCTTACTTCCATATAGATTAAAGGTTAAATATATTATAGTTACAACAGTACCAATAATAATTTTTTTAAAATTTCGTTCCTACTTAAAATCATCAAGTATATCAATAAGTCGTGTACACAAAATAATATAAAAAAATCAAGTATAACATAATGCATTCTACTACACTACCACTTATATGTTGAATAGAGCCCACTATAAATGCATATCAATGGAAAAATTACAGTGGCTTAAATGTACAGGAACAAAATTACTATTGTCAAGAATTCATCCAATGTCAACATCATATCTGATAATGTGTTTTTTACAACATAACAATATTACAAAGATTTAGAAGGTAATAAGATGGAGCTACAACATAAAATGGATAATCAACCACAATCCATCATGTTAACATCATACATCAACAAGCACAGACAAGAGATAAACTACCATACGTAAGTTTAAGTGCATCCTCGAAGGATGAATACAATGAGGGGAAAACCCCTCAAAGCCAACTAAATGAGCCCAAACATCAATGGCTCTTACCACCTCAACAATCACCTTGGTGGAGGATTTTGACAACTAGCTACTTGGGTGAGGTAAGAAGAATACGCATAATACTGAATCACAAATAAATACTTACAAAATTTGATAATAAGGAAAAAATAAGCAATGCGATAAACATAAAACCATAACACTCGATCAACCCAATTAACCTTAGTAATAGCCAAGGTATACATTGGATCTTTATAAAGGACATTTTATGGCAAATTAGGGTCTATTATATCTCATTTGTAAGACTAGAAGGTTTAACCTAGGTCCAATGCTCAACCTTAGAGGTTTATCCAAGTATAAAGTAGTTAACTCAAGGGAACCAACCTATAATAACCACATTAACTCAACGAGTCAAATATAGGGTAATTATAATATTCATTAACAGAAAATAAACTTGGTTTAGTTTTTAAAATGATCGTATATGACCAACATTTAAATTTTCTCAAAAAGAATTTTAACAATCTGAAACCAAAATAATAATGCAATCTTATTCCAACAAAGCGAAGTGAAAATAGCTACAATCCAAGACTACTAATACAACCCAACTAGTTTTAGAGAAAAAGAACCCACTCCAACAACCAGCGTAAAATAAAGGTTTAATACATACATATTATTTGGTTTCATAATTAATAAAAACTTAAAGTCGGAAAAAGAGGTATGCATACCGAAAAGTATGTCATCAAGTGATAGCCAAAAATTCTAGAAGTCTAAGTGAAATCATAACTTAATAGTCATCAAATTTTTTAAATGTATGTAGGTGTACATGTACATATACATAAATTCTCATCACATAAAGTTTTTAGTAAAATAAGCTTAAATAGAATCACCTCCAAAGAAGGCATCAAGCTTCTTCAACATCTGGGCTTATTTACATGTGATATCTAACAAGACATTATCCATATAAAACAATTCATATCAGTAACTCAAATGGGGTGTTAAATTTTAGCACTATTTGTTAAGCATGGGACTACATGTGATATATAATGAACAAATCAACAATTCCAAAGCAAACCGGTCAATAAATAGAAAGCAAGCTCATATAATAAACCAATAAGCATTATGTTTAAAATTTTAATCAAACTTGGTTAGGGGTAGAGCAATGTTCTAATTAGAACTTAATTTAGAGCAGATGGCCAATTTAGAAAAACCATCAATTTAATTATCCAAATAAAATATACTAAATGCAATAACAAAACCGAAGAACCTGACATGATTTTCACAATGCACAACAAGAAGAAATTCGTTTTCAAATTTTATTTTTGGTCATAATGAAATTTTGTTTAGCTTTTATGAATTCTTATATTATCCACTTAAATTTTCACTTATATTACTTGCCTGGGTTCATGGTAAATTCTGTGGCCTTCCATCTGCCTCCCAACAGAGCTTTCCTCCCAAAACCCACCAAGGATAGGCCCAATAGGACCCATGCAACCATACACCTCTCCCCTACCCTATCACGTCTCGCTTGGTTTCACCCAACTTTATACATTTACTATTTATTTTTGAACCCAAGCATACAACATATTCAGGGATTATTTGCAGATTAGAGGGGCGATACAATGTTTCCTTTTGTTTGAACTTCTCTTCTAACATGGGCATCAAAGAATGCCCTCCCATTTACAATGCCAACCAATAGAAATCAAACCCCACACTGTCGTTTCATTTCACTCACCCCATAAAAGGGATATCCAAACGCACAGACCGAAATACCAAAATTTGAGGTAGAACAAAGTTTCAGCCAACATTTTTAACAACACTAACAAACAAAAATCCATGGCAAGACCAAGTTTGGGCCATTAATTTGAGATGGCATTAAAGAGGAGCTGTAGTCTCCTTTCCATTTTCCGTGTCCCTCCCTAGCGATGCTCAGCACCCTCATTCAAAAGCAAAAAATAAATAAAACAATTGAGAAAACCCCTCATTGTTCAATGCAACCAGCCTTCCTTTAGCCGGGTGCCACAAAAAATTCAAAAACCAATAATCCCCTCAAGATGCTTCTCCCACAAGCCAATGAAAGCAATAGAAAAATAAATTAAAATTAGTCCTACTGAGGGGTCTTTCAAAACAGGTCCGAGAGGAAAGTAAATAATTAAAAGAAACATATATCTATCCTGGGGGGGTCGAAGCGGGCGAAGCTTCTTTCATAAGCCAAAAAAAGTACCAATAAAATAATAACTATATCTTTAAGGAAAAAATTCTTTTAACTCTATAAAATAAAACAAACAAAATCCTTACACTGATTCATGAATAATGAAAACATGGGATAGTTTTAAGCAATGATAAAAATCATTAAATAAATAAATATAAGTTAATAAAATCCATAATTTGATTATGAATAATAATAAAAATAAAATCTTTAATTCTGTATTAATTTTTTTTTTTAAATATTAAAAATATAATAACAATAAAATCCTTTAAAGTAATAATAAAAATTATTAAAGTCCTTCAACCGATAATAAGTAATAATATTAATCGATAAAATTAAAATCAATTATTAATAATGATGTATAATATTTTTTTTAATATGATCAAAATCTGTAAATCGGTCAATAGAAATTATTAGTAATAATCATTAATTCGATTAAGGCTTAAGGTAAATCAATTTCTAAAGTCAGGGGTGTTCCATAATTGTATTCTCAACCAAGAGATTCAATACGGTCTAGACATACCCAACATGTTCCATCCAAATCAAAAACATACTCGACTAAAATTCAAGCCACTCTATACGGCTTATAGAAAAACAAATAATTATCAACTACACCGAGAAGGGTAACCAACATGAGAAATGACCTCAAGCACATAAGGACAGGGAAAGGAAAGCCATGATGCTAAAACTCATTACTCTAAGAAAGGAACCATATCGACATGCACACACATAAATATATGACAAGACCATTAAAAAAAAAATCAATAATGTAATAGAACATAAACAATAGTGGATCAATATCATATAATACATGTTATACCTATCAGAGTGACATGTTGATTTCTCAATCACCCATGAGTGTACCCGAGATGTACAAACTTATCACTGATCTTAAATCATAGCCTAGTCCCTGCATCCACCAAATAAGACATCAATAGTCCTTGATCGATGTCAATACAATAATAAAAATAATTTAGAAAAAACCATTAGACATGGAATAATAAATCAAGTATAAACATCTATAGTTATAAAGGGACCAGAGTCAATACTCATGACTATATCCCCAAGCATGCCCTATGAACATAATCAACATCTGCAAGAGTAATCAATGTCAATTCACATCAATGAGACATGATAAAACAATGATTGTACAATAACATAACTATTCTAAATCAATACATACATATAATAGGATAAAATAAATTCAACATAAACAGTATATAAATCAAGATATAATGAACCCAATGCAAGCATTAATCATGACATAACATATCACAATGATTACCCAAGATACCTCGCTTCACAACCCCTTGAAACAAAACCAAAATCAACAATATTTATTCTAAGTGCTATAAAAACATGCTAAAGTAAGCCATAATCCAATATCTGTAAGGGACCACAAGAGCGGTTCATGGGAAAATAGTGGAATAAACCAAAATAATATCAAGATAATTAAAAATTTAATGGGCCAAGATTATGAAAAACAACTAGTATTAAATCCTATTGAATTATTCAAATAGTTACAAACCATACACAAATAATACTTAACTCATAATAGAAAAATTTGTATGTGTGATTCATAAAATTCACCTAGGGTCACCCCTGACCAAAACTACATACTACTAATGAAGTAACTAATTGAATAAAAGAAGAGTTATGATTATTTCTCCTTTCTTACTTTGCTTACAACACTCAACCATTTCCCTCTATTTATAGTAATTTTGAGGGAAGGTGAGGAGGATAATTTGGCAATGTGAAAGAGGCTCAGTTGCCAAATGAATAGTTAGGCCACTTAATGTCAACATCCCAACAACCATGTTGAATTCTTATTTTCACATGTGGCTATGTAACATTAAACCTCACATGGGTTATTATAACTATGTTAAAACTTCCATTGGTTAAGACCCAAGTTAAGCTTAACACTTTAATTAATCCAACAACCCCCTTAAGATTAACTTAGGGACAAGGTATAACTATGAAAATGGGTCCCAACAATAAGGACTAATTAGGTACCCATGTATAATCAAGATGAAGGAGGAACTGTAGATAATCCCCCCTCAATGATAACTTCTTTGACCCCTAACATATCTCAAGGAGACACATACTTGGCTTTGGATAGAGATTTGGTGAAGATGTCAATAACCTTTCCCTTTATGTGATAGTAATAAATATTGAACACATGGTCCTGAATGAGCTATTGAATGAAGTGTATGTGAATTTAAATATGTTTTATGTGTTGGTGTTCCACTGGGTTGTGAGCAATATGGATAACACTCTAATTGTCACACCAGATGGTAGTGCACTAGTTGGATGGAAATTTGAACTCAAATAAAATCTAACATATCCAACGAATCTCTTGGCCTACATTGAATATCCATGGTACTCAGATTTATCTGGAGAGATAGAAATAACACATTGTTTCTTACGTTACCATGTGACAAGACTAGATCCAAGATGAAATATGTGCTAGAAGTGGAATTGTGATCATCAACATCACCTACTTAATCAGAATCTATCTAACCCACTAACTAAGTTGAGACTCCTTATGTATAATCAATTACGTAATTGATTGTGCTGAAAATGTAACAAAGTATGTGATTTATGGCTTACCAATGACTCTCATTGGGATATTCCATGAAGTGACATACAAGGCCAACAAACAAATGCGATGTTTGGTCAACTATGAGTCAAATAAAGAAGGTTGCCTACCAACTATGTCTATAATGTAACAAAAATGGAGGGTGTAGAACACTTGGTAGTCCAAGCGACTCTAGACTAAAAGGGAGTCAGGGTTGGTTTGCAATCAAGCATGTTGAAGTGGTGAATCATGTCCAAAGCATACTTAGGATGATCAATGTTAATCCCTATCTTACATTGGGAAACTTAGATCAAGGAAGTAATAAAGAAGGCCCAAATTAAACATATCAAACGACTCCAGAAGGCTTGACTCTAAATCTTTAAGCAAAGAGGAAGAACTCTCAATGATGATTAAGTCATCAACATAAAGCACAAGTATAAGGAGTTCACCATCTATTTTCTTTATGTATACAGTGGGTTTTGAATGGCATTTAGACAAATCATTATCAAGGAAAAAGTTATCCATGCACTCATACCAAGCTCGAGGAGCTTGTTTGAGACCATAGAGAGATCATCAAAGTCTACAAACTAGGGAAGAATATTCAACATACCATGGTGGTTGATCCATATATATTTATTCCTATACATATCAATGTAATAAATCACTTTTAACATCCATTTGATGTACTATCTAATTTTATGATGCAATGAGTAATAGAAGATGGGTGGAATTCATCTTTGTAATGTGGGAAAATGTCTCTAAATAGTCAATACCCTCAACTTGGGAGAAGCATTTTGCTATGAGGCATGCCTTGTACATGTCAATTGAACCGTCTGCTTCACAATTGGTGTAATAGACCCACTTGCATTGAACTAATTTTCTTCTTTTTGGAAGAAGAACTGAGTCCCAAGTATCATTCTTCAACAAAGAATGATATTCAGCTTCCATTTATTCATCCCATTCAGGTTTGCTAACTATATCATGAAATGTTTGAGGATATTCAAAATTATGAGCATGATCAACAAGGCCCACAATAGCTATTTTTGATCTAGTTCGATGAGTTTCAGTGGGATCACCTACAAAAGTGCTAGTTGATTTTCTTATCTTTTTGACCCATCATGGAATTATCTTTGCAATAGGATGTGGAGGAGGAGCCAAAGGAACTGGAAGTCCATCCATTGGATCATCTAAAGAGTCATTAGTATTATACAAATAATAATGTGAAGTAGATACAATTCGATAATAAGAAGGTGAAGATGGTGGATCGTAGGATAAAGATTGTTGATCTACATGAACATCATGCCTATAAAATAATTTATGAGTATGAGGTCAAATAGATGATAGGATTTTACATATTCACAATAGCCAACAAAAATTCAAGATTGGCTCTTCTTATCCATGGCCTTACATTGTTCATCAAGAATGAAGGCCCAAACCTGACTACCAGACAAATAAAAGTGAGAAACATTGGGTTTCTATTTGGTTCAAGCCTCCTCAGGTCTTAAATTTTATACAACTTGATAAGAAGTGTGATTCTAAATATAATTAGTAGAATTTATGGCTTCTATCCAAAACTGTGGGGTTAAATTTTTGGCTTGAATCATGCAATTTTCCACTTCTTTTAATGTGTGATTTTTCCACTCAGTAACACCATTTTTTTAGGGGTGTAAGGAAATATATGCTTCAACTAAATGCCATGAGTAGCAAAAAAATTAATGAAGGCATGGTTCAAATATTCACCTTCATTCTCTGTTCGAAGCCGCTGAATCAAGAACCCTGATTGATTCTCAACAAATGCTTTGAACTCAATAAATTAATCAAAAACTTGACTTTTGTACTTCAATAAGTACATCAATGAATGTGATCACATACTTGGATCCAAAAAAATATATCTTATGGAAACACATAAAGTCACTATGAACCAACTAAAGTGGAGCTTTGGTACGCTAAGATTTTCCTTTTAAAAACTTTTATCAATGATGTTTTCAAAGAACACATCCTTGACAAACATCATATTTACCAGAGACCTTTGGAAGGCCTTTTACCATGTTGTGAGTACTCAATTGTTGTAAGTACCTAAACTTGAGATGACCAAATCTTTCATGCCATAGTTTCTCAAAGAATCAACATGAGAAATGAGTGCATGAGGATATTTAGTGTCATGAAATGTACCAAGCTGATATAGGTGAGATACATCATTTATTTTTCCAAAATCAACAACCACTATAGGATTATGAAAATCTTTGACAGTAACATTATGTGGAGAAAATTCCAATGTGCAGCCTCTATGGGAATGACAAATCTGATAAATTAATAGAAGATTTAGTAAAATATCAGGTACATATAGAAAATTTTTCACTTCTCCATCCTATAAGTCAATAGTGTCAGATCTTAAGGCTAATAAAGGAGTAGAATCACCTACCAAAATTTTAGAGGTGTCACTCTCAAAAAGAGAGGTGAATGCATATTTTGACTTTGCCATATGATGGGAATCTTCTAAGTCAAATATACAAGTGTCCCTAGATGAATGAGTGGAAATGAGGGAATAATAATTTGTAGTGTGTATGTATATATATATATATATATATATATATAATGCACTTTGTGTGTGTGTCTGTATCCTTCCTTGGAGAGATCATGGTTCTTCTCATCATGACATTTTCTCCAACATCTACTAGTATAACTTCAATATTTTTTTCTTCTATTTTAGCTTCAACTAGATTTACTCTTGGGCAATCTTCTTGCTTCCTTTCTTGATCTTAATAATTTGGATAACCAAATGCTATGTTCCCTTCTTCTCCACATCTATAATAGACATAAGATCTATGTTTATTCGAAAACCATCCTCTAGCCCTACTATAACCTTATCCTCTCTAAAATTATCTACCTCTTTGTTGGTATTTAAACCCTTGCCTATTATCATCTTTCCTTTTTTCACCACATGATGATTCACCTTTATTGGCATTAAATCCACCACTAGTGGTATTAAACCCACCTCATCCCCTTATTGGATGTGATCTATCTCTTCTTGAACTAGTAGATGTCCTAAAATTCTATCTATTTTATTTTTATTTTGCCTTAAAAAATAATTTACAAGCCCCTTCCATGTCAAGTCTTATATGCATGCTTAATTCATCTTAAATAGAAAATTTTAAACCATTTGCATACCTTGTATCCATTTTCTCCTCTATTTCATCATGATCCACTTGTATGAAAAGCTTGTCAAATTCATATGTATACTCTTGTATACTGTGATCTTTTTGCCCTAAATTTTGAAATCTTTTGTATAGGGTTTGTGTATAATCCACAGGTAGAAATTTATCCATCAGCTTCTTTTCTATATTTTTTCATGAATTAATCTTCTCTTTACCTTTTCTCCATCTCTCTTTTTGTAGGTGATCCCACCAAATCATTTCATGACCTTTTAATTTCATGCATGGAAGCTTTACCTTCTTGTCTTCTCTCATAGTTTTCCACTTGAAGAACTTATCCATGTTATTCATCTAATATATCAACTCCTTTGGTTTTAAACTACCTCCATAATCTAGAACATCAACCTTGATTCCTTCATTTCTACCTTCTAAAAACTGAACCATCCTCTCTTCCATTGATGGTGCCTACTCTTGTTGTTCTTCTTTTTGATGAACTTATTCATCATGATCAATGTCTTCCTCATCACCACCTTGTCTTATTATTTGATTGGTGATAACCTCTATTAGTTTTTGAATTTACCTATGTAGATATTGTATAGTCTGGTTTATCTATGCCATACATCCTCATCCTCTCTCTATTCTTTACTCTTCCAAGATTTGAACTTGCTCTGATACCAAATAATGAAACATAAAAACTAACAAGAATAAGAAAATTACCAATAAGCCAAGATCTTGAAATCATACTCAGAATTGATTCATATTGATTGCTTGAAATAATTATAAACCCAAACCAGGCTTAAATAATTCTAAACTTAGAAATTAGAGTCTACATGCAAAATTAAAAAAGAAAACCTCTAAAAAAATGTCTATTTTTAGAAACCATTATTTATAGTAAGTTTTGTATGCAAGCGTGTGTGGCTCTAAGAATTTTGAAATAACCTAAATACTAAAATTATACTATCAGTTGAAATTCAACTAAATTTGGTGTCTAGTTCTAAAAATATATAATTTAAAATTTTTAAAAATTCTCAAAAAAATCATTAAAAGCTAATTTGGGACCCTGAAATGATCATATTTATCCTCCAAAAAATATCAAAATCAAATCTAAGAGGATAGATAATCTTATGGAAGAATCAAACTTTTTGATATGGTCATTCTGGCATGTGGAAGACCTCAAATGGAGTTACGATTCAAAAATTTTGGCCTCTACAAGGGTTACCTTTTTTTCTACATCATTCTCCTCTAGTTGAAAACAACTCAACTTCTACGAGTTACTCTGATTGTACTACTACCATTTTTACTTATCAATTGTCTTCATCTCCTATTATGTAATCTAAGTGTTGTCTTCTTACTACAATCCTTCCCACTACATGAAATATCTGTTATAATTCTCTTGCTTTGTGTTCACTGTCTTCATATCCAAAACTAACACTATTTTTTCTCTCTTATTCTTTGCTACTATTGCATAACAACAACCTGGTACCCTCATATCTTGGATAAATTCTTTAGTATATAACATGATTTCTATCTTGTCTTCCTCTTTAGGAGGTAACAAAACTACCTTTGAACCACCTTTATAAAAGTGTACGTGTTCTTTATTCCATCATGAACTATTTTTTTTAATCAAATTACCATAGTTTCCCCAATAACAAATGACATGCATACATGAAAATAACATCACACCATATTTCATCATTCTAATTTGTTTCTAAAGAAAACTTAATTAATCACCTTTTATCTGTTGTAACTTCATTCCCTTTCTTCAACCATGAAATTCTATTAGGATGTTTTTCACATTGCAGATTTAGTTTCTCAATCATTTCTTTAGAAACCATATTTTCACAACTACCACAATCTATAATTACTTTTCATACCTTTCCACCTAAAGTACATCTTGTTCAAAAAATATTTGATCATAGCCAACCATCACCACCTTATTTATTTTGCACTTGATCCTTCCTTGGAATGATCATGTTTCTTCTCATCATGAGATCCTCTTTGCTAGTGTAACTTTAGTATTATGTTCTTCTATTTCAACTTCAACTAGATTTACTCTTAGGGGATCTTCTTGACTCCTTTCTTGATCTTGATAATTTGGACACTCAAATGATCTATACACTTCTTCTCTACACATATAATAGACATAAGGTCTGCGTTGATTTATAAACTATCCTTTAGCACTACCGTAACCTCATCCTCTCTAAAATCCTCTTTTTCTTTGTTGGTATTGAAACCCTTATCCATTATCATCTTTCCTTTCTTCACCATGTGATGACTCACCTTTATTGTCATTAAATCCACCTCTATTGGTGTTAAACCAACCTCATCCCTTTATTGGAGGGGATCCACCTCTTCTTAGATTAGTAAATGTCCTAAAATTTTGTCTATTTTATTTTAATTCTGTCTTCAAAGTTAATTGATAAGCCTCCTCCATGTTAAGTATTTTATGATAATTAATTCATCTTAAATAGAAAATTTCAAACCATTTACATATCTTGCAGCCATATTCTCTTTTATTTCATTATGCTCCACTCATATGGAAAGCTTGTAAAATTCATATGTATACTCTTGTATATTGTGATCTTTTTTCCTTCAATTTTTAAATCTTCTGTATAGAGTTGATACATAATCCATAGGAAGATTTTTCTCTTTCAACTTTTTCTCCATCTTTTTCCATGAATTAATCTTCTCTATACTTTTTCTCTATCTCTCCTTTTGCAGGTGATCCCACCAAATCATTGCATGACCTTTTAATTTCATGCATGCAAACTTTACCTTCTCTAATAGTCTTCCACTCAAAAAATTTATCCATGCTATTCATACAATCTTTCAACTCATCTAGTTTTAAACTACCTCTATAATATGGTACATCAACCTTGATTCCTTCATTTCTTCTCTTTCAATCCTAAACCATCCTCTCTTCCATTGATGGTGGTTGCTCTTATTGTTCTTATTATTACTAAACTTTTCCATCATGATCTGTGTCCTCCTCATCAACACCTTGTCTTCTTCTTTGATTGGTGATAACCTATATTAATTATTAAACTTGCCTCATAAGCTCTTGTATAGTCTGGTTCATGTGTGGCATACCTCTTGATCCTCTCACTATTCTTTACTCTTCTAGGATTCGAACTTGCTCTGTTACTAGATAATGAAACCTAAAAACTAACAAGAACAAGAATATTACTAATAGGCCAAGATCTTGAAACAATACTTAGAATTTATTCTTACTGATTGCTTAAAATATTTACAAACCCAAGACATGCTTAAATAAGCCTAAACTCAAAAATTAGAGTCTACACAAAAAATTCAAAAAATATAAAATCTAAAAAAAAGCCCATTTTTAGTAGCCGCTATTTATAGTTATTTTCCCGTGCCAGTGCATGAGGCTCTAAAAATATTTGAAAATAACCTAAATACTAAAATTAGACTATGGGATGAAATTCAACTAAAGTTGAGGTCCAGTTCTAAAAATATATAATTTTTAAATTTAGAAAATTTCCAAAAAAATCCTTTAAAGCTATTTTTGGACCCTTAGATGATTATGTCTGGCCTCCAAAAAATATCAAAATCAAATCTAAGTGGATAAAGTAGATTAGAAAAGAATCAAAATTTTTGATACGGTCATTTAGCTACATGGAAGACCTCAAATGAAGTTTCTATTCAAAAGTTTTGGCCTCTAGAAGGTTGGCCTATTTTTTCTACATCATTCTCCTTTGGTTGAAAACAAACCAGCTCCTACGAGTTACCCTGATTGTACTGCTACCATTTTTTCTTATCAAAAATTTTCAGCTCTCATTCTGTAATCTAAGTGTTGTCTTCTTGTTTCAATCTTTCCCACTGCACCAAATACATGTTATAATTCCCTTGCCTTATACTCATTGTCTTCATATCCAAAACCTGCAGTATTTTTTCTTTCTACTTCTTTGCTACTAGTTCATAACAACAATCTGCTACCTTAATATCTTTGATAAATTCTTTAGTATAGAGCATGCTTTCTATCTTCTCTTCCTCTTCAAGAGGTAACAAAACTACCTTTATTCCACCATTCTAAAAAGTGTACGTGTTCTTTTCTACATCATGAACCACTTTTCTATCAAATTCTTATGGTCTCCCCAATAACACATGACATGCATCCATCAGAATAACATCACACCATATTTCATCATTATAACTCTTTCCTATAGAAAACATTATTAAGCACCTTTATATTGTAACTTCAATCATTTTCTTAAAACATCAAATCTGATAAGGATTAAGATGATTTTCACATTGCAAATTTAATTTCTCAATCATTTATTTAGAAACCATATTTTCACAACTACCACCATCTATAATTACTTTCCATACCTTTCCACCCAAAGTACAACTTGTTCAAAAAATATTTGATTGTATCCAAGCATCACCAACTTATTTATTATGAGCTTGATCCTTCCTGTGAGCGATCATGGTTATTCTCATCATGAGATTATCTCCAACATCTATTGGTATAACTTCAATATTTTTCTCTTCTATGTCATTCTCAACTAAATTTACTCTTGGGCTATCTTCTTGCTTCTTTTTTTGATCTTGATAATTTGGATACAAAAATGCTCTATGCCCTTATTCTCAACATCTGTAATATATACAATACTTATGTTTATTCAAAAACCATCCTCTAACACCACTGTAAGCTCATCCTCTCTAAAATCCTCTTCCCCTTTATTGGTATTGAAACACTTACCTATTATCATCTTGTCTTTTTGCACCATGTGACAATTCATATATATTGCCATTAAAGCCACCTATGGTGGTATAAAACCCACCTCTTCTCCTTATTGGAGGGGATCTACCTCTTCTTAGACTAGTAGATGTCCTTCTAAAATTCTATTTTTTTCTTCTACCTTTAAATCTAATTGATAAGCCTCTTTCATGTTATGTACTCTATACATACATAATTCATCTTAAATAGAAACTTTTAAACTATTTACATATGTTATAGTCATTTGTTCTTATGTTTCATCATGCTCTACTCATATGAAAATCTTGTAAAATTTCTTTATATACTCTTTTATACTTCGATCTTTTTGCCTTCAATTTTGAATTATTCTATATAGGGTTTACACATAATCCATATGAAGAAATTTATCCTTAAGCTTATTCTCCATCTTTTTCTATGAATTAATCTTCTCTTTACCTTTTTTCTATCTCTTATTTTGTAGGTGATCCCACCAAATCATTGCATGACCTTCTTAATTTTGTGCATGCAAACATTACCTTCTTGTCTTCTCTCATAGTCTTCTACTCAAAGAAGTTCTCCATGCTATTAATCCAATCTTTCAACTCCTCTAGTTTTAAACTACCTCTATAATCTAGAACATCAACCTTGATTATTTCATTCCTTCTTTATCAATCTTGAACAATCCTCTCTTCTATTGATGGTGGCTACTCTTATTCTTCTTCTTACTGAATTTCTTCATCATGATTTAAGTCTTCCTCATCACCACCTTATCTTCTTCTTTGATTGGTGATAACATATATTAATTATTGAACTTATCTCTATAAATCTTGTATAGTGTAATTTATCTATTCCATACCTCCTTGTCCTCTCACCATTCTTTACTCTTCTAATATTCAAACTTTCTTTGATACCAAATAATAAAACTCAAAAACTAACAAGAACAAAAAAATTATCAATAGGCTAAGATCTTGAAACAATACTCAAAATTGATTCATGTTTATTATTTGAATAATTACAAACCCAAACCATGCTTAAATAAGCCTAAACTTTGAAATTATAGTCTACATGCAAAATTTTAAAAAACCTAAAATCTAAGAAAAATGTTTATTTTTAGCAGCCACTATTTATAGTATGTCTTGCATGTAATTGTGCATGGCTCTAAAAATTTATTAAAATAACCTAAATACTAAAATTTGACTATGAGATGAAATTCAACTAAAGTTGACATTCGGTTATAAAAAAATATATAATTTTTAAATTTAGAATATTCTCAAAAAAATTATTAAAAGCTAATTTTAGACCCTTAGATGATCACATTTGGCCTCCAAAAAATATTGAAATCAAATTAAAGTGGATAGAGAGGCCTAAGGAAGAATCAAACATTTTTATATGTCCATTTTGGCATGTGGAAGACCTCAAACAGAGTTACGAGTCAAAAGTTATGGCCTCCAGAAGGTTGGCCTATTTTTTCTACATCATTCTCCTCTGGTTGAAAACAACTCGGCTCCTATGAGTTACCTTCATTGTATGGCTGCTATTTTTTCTTGTCCATCTTCTTCAGCTCTCATTCTATAATCCAAGTATTGTCTTCTTGTTGAAATCCTTCCCACTGAACCAAATACCTATTATAATTCCCTTGTCTTATGCTTATTGTCTTTATATCCAAAACTTGCATTA
This sequence comes from Torreya grandis, assembly GCA_037957365.1. NCBI lineage: Eukaryota > Viridiplantae > Streptophyta > Pinopsida > Cupressales > Taxaceae > Torreya > Torreya grandis. Next base: position 1,273,714 of record JARHVA010002683.1, read on the forward strand.
TTTTTTCTTTCTTCTTCACTACTAGTGCATAAAAACAACCTGCTACCTTCATATCTTAGATAAATTCTTTATTACATAGCATATTTTGTATCTTCTATTCCTCATTAAGAGGTAACAAAACTACCTTTGTACTACCTTTCCAAAAAGTGTACATGTTCTTTTCTCCATCGTAAACTATTTTTCTATCAAATTACATGGTTTTTCCAATAACACATGACATGCATCCATTGGAATAACATCACACCATATTTCATCATTATAACTCTTTCCCATAAGAAACATTATTAAGTGTCTTTTATCTACTATAACTTCACTCCCTTTCTTAAATTATGAAATCCGATAAGGATTACGATGTTTTTTACATTGCAGATTTAGTTTCTCAATCACTTCTTTAGAAACCATATTTTTACAACTACCACCATCTATAATTATATTTCATTCCTTTCCACTTGAAGTACATGTTGTTTAAAATATATTTAATCACCGCTAAGCATTACCACCTTATTTATTCTACACTTGATCCTTCCTTGGAGTGATCATGTCTATTTTCATCATGAGATTCTCTCCAACATTTGTTTGTGCAACATCAGTATTTTGCTCTTCTATTTCAGCTTCAACTATATTTACTCTTGAGCGATCTTCTTACTTCCTTTCTTGATCTTCATAATTTGGACACTCAAATGCTTTGTTCCCTTCTTCTCCACATATATAATAGACATAAGATCTATGTTGATTCATAAACCATCTTATAGCACCATCATAACCTCATCCTCTCTAAAATCCTCTTCCTCTTTGTTGGTATTGAAACCATTTTCTGTTATCTTTTTGCCTTTCTACACCATGTGATGATTTACCTTTATTGACATTAAATCCACCTCTGGTGGTATTAAACCTACCTCATCTCCTTATTGGAGGGGATCTGCCTCTTCTTAGACTAGTAGATGTCTTTTTGAAATTATATCTATTTTATTTTTCTTCTGCCTTCAAATCTAATTGATAAGTCTCACCCATGTTAAATATTCTATGCATGCTTAATTCATCTTCAATAGAAAATTTCAAACCATTTACATACATTGTAGCCATCTATTCTTCTAGTTCATTATGCTCCACTTGTATTTAAATATTATAAAATTTATCTGTATATTCTTATATACTGTGATATTTTTGCTTTAAATTTTAAAATCTTATGTATAGGGTTTGTGCATAATCCATAGGAATAAATTTCTCCCTTAGTTTGTTCTCCATCCTTTTCCATGAATTAATCTTCTCTTTACCTTTTTTTTATCTCTATTTTTATAGGTGATTCCACTAAATCATTGCATGACCTTTTAATTTTATGCATGCAAACTTTACTTTCTTGGCTTCTCTCATAGTCTTTCACTCAAAGAACTTCTCTAAGTTATTCGTCCAATCTTTCAACTCCTCTAGTTTTAAATTGCCTCTATAATCTAGAACATCAAGCTTGATTCTTTCATTTCTTCCTTTGAAAGATTTAACCATCCTCTCTTCCATTAACGGTGGCTACTCTCATTATTCTTTTTCTTGTTGAACTTCATCGTGATCTGTGTCTTCTTCATCACCACCTTATCTTCTTCCTTGATTAATGATAAATTTTGTTTATTATTGAACTTAACTCTACAACTCTTGTACAATCTAGTTCATTTGTTCCATACCTCTTTGTCCTCTCATCATTCTTTACTATTCCAAGATTTGAACTTGCTCTGATACCATATAATGAAACCTCAAAATTAACAAGAATAAGAAAATTATCAATAGGCCAAGATATTGAAACAATACTCAAAATTGATTAATATTAATTGATTTAAATAATTACTAACCTGAACCATGCTTAAATAATATTAAACTGAGAAATTAGAGTCTACATGAAATTTTAAAAAAAACCTAAAATCTAAAAAAGATTAATTTTAGCAGCTATTATTTATATAAAGTTTTGCATGCAAGTGCGGCATGGGTCTAAAAAATTTCTAAAATAACTTAAATACTAAAATTAGACTATGAGATGATATTTAAATAAATTTGATGTCCTATTCTAAAAATATACAATTTATAAATTTATAATATTCTAAAAAAAAATCATTGAAATCTAATTTTGGATCCTTAGATGATTATGTTTGGCCTTCAAAAAATATCAAAACCAAATCTCAGAGGATAGCGAGGCCTAGGGAAGAATCAAATATTTTGATACGGTCACTTTAGCATGTGGAAGACCTCAAATAGAGTTACGAGTCAAAATTTATGGCCTCTGTAAGGTTGGTCTATTTCTTATACATCATTCTCCTCTAGTTGAAAACAACTTACCACCTACGAGTTGCCTTGATTATACTGCTGTCATTTTTTCTTGTCAATCTTCTTCAGCTCCCATTCTGTAATCCAAGTGTTGTCTTCGTGTTGCAATCTTTCCTACTACACCAAATACCTTTTATAATTTATTCTTCTTTTCTACTAGTACATAACAACAACCTGCTACATTCATATCTTAGATAAATTATTTAGTACATAGCATGCTTTCCATTTTATTTTCCTCTTTAAAAGGTAAAAAAAACTACCTTTGTACCACCTTTCTAAAAAGTGTATGTGTTTTTTTCTACATCATGAACTACTTTTTGGTCAAATTACCATAGTTTCTCCAATAAAACATGACATGTATCCATTGAAATAACATCACACCATATCTCATCATTATAACTCTTTCCTATAGAAAACTTGATTAAGAAACCTTTATCTACTATAACTTCATTCTCTTTCTTAAACCATGAAATTTGATAAATATTAAGATGTTTTTCACAATGTAGATTTAGTTTCTCAATCATTTCTTTAGAAACAATATTTTGACAACCACCACCATCTATAATTACTTTGCATACATTTCCACTTGATTTACATCTTGTTCAAAAAATATTTGATCATAGCCAAACATCACCACCTTATTTATTCTACAATTGATCATTCATTTGAGTGATCATGGTTCTTCTCATCATGATATTCTCTCCAACATCTGTTGGTGCAACTTCAGTGGTTTGCTCATCTATTTCAGCTTCAACTAGATTTACTCTTGAGTGATCTTCTTGCCTCTTTTCTTGATCTTGATAATTTGGACACTCAAATGCTCTATGCCTTTCTTATCCACATCTACAATAGACATAAGATCCATGTTGATTTAGAAACCATCCTCTAGCACAACCGTAACCAAGTCCTCTCTAAAATCCTCTTCCTCATAGTTGGTATTGAAACATTTTCCTATTATCATATTGTCTTTCTGTACCATGTGATGATTCAACTTTATTGACATTAAATCCACCTCTAGTGGTATTAAACCCACCTCATTCCCTTATTAGAGGGGATCCACCTCTTCTTAGACCATTTTATGTCCTTTTAAAACTATCTTTTTTATTTTTCTTCTGCCTTCAAACTTAATTGATAAACCTCCTCCATGTTAAGTATTTTATGTATGCTTAATTCATCTTGAATAAAAAGTTTCAAACCATTTACATACCTTGTATCCATCTACTCTTTTATTTAATATTACTCCACTCATTTGGAAATCTTTTAAAATTCATCTGTATAGTCTTGTATACTGTGATCTTTTTGCTTTAAATTTTAAAATCTTATGTATAGGGTTTGTGCATAATCCATAGGAAAAAATTTCTCCCTCAGCTTCTTCTCCATATTTTTCTATGAATTAATATTCTTTTTACCTTTTCTCTTTCTCTATTTTTGTAGGTGATCCCACCAAATCTTTGCATGACCTTTTAATTTTATGCATGCAAAAATTACTTTCTTATCTTCTCTCATAATCTTCTACTCAAATAACTTCTCCATGTTATGCATCCAATCTATCAACTCCTCTTGTTTTAAACTACCTCCATAACCTTGAATATCAACATTCATTTTTTCAAAATATTAAATCATCCTCTCTTCCATTGATGATGGATGTTCTTGTTGTTCTTCTTCTTATTGAACTTCTTCATCATGATCTTTGTCTTCCTCATCACCACCTTGTCTTCTTCATTAATTGGTGATAACCTCTGTTAATTATTGAATTTATTTCTATAGATCTTGTATAGTCTGGTTCATTTTTTTCATACTTCCTTGACCTCTCACCATTATTTAATCTTCTAAGATTTGAACTTGCTCTAATACCAGATAATGAAACTTGAAAATTAATAAGAATAAAAAAATTACCAATAGCCCAAGATCTTGAAATAATACTCAAAAATAATTCATATTCATTGCTTGAAATAATTACAAACTCAAACCATGTTTAAATAAGCCTAAACTTAGAAATTAGAGTTTTCATGTAAAATTAAAAAAAATAACTAAAATTTAAAAAATGTTTTTTTTAGTAGCCACTATTTATAGTAAGTTTCGCATGAAAGCATGAGCGGCTCTAAAGTTTTTTTGAAATAAATTAAATACTAAAATTAGACTATGGGATGAAATTCAACTAAATTTGACATCCAATTCTAAAAATATACAATTTATAAATTTGGAAAATTCTCAAAAAAAATATTTAAAACCTAATTTTTGACCCTTAGATGATCACATTTGGCCTCCAAAAAATATCAAAATCAAATCTAAGCGGATAGAGTGTCTTAAGGAAGAACCAAATTTTTGATATAGTTGTTTTGGCATGTGGAAGACCTCAAACAGAGTTACAAGTCAAAATTTATGACCTCCAGAAGGTTGTCCTATTTTTTCTAAATCATTTTCCTTTGCTTGAAAATAGCTTAGCTCCTACAAGTTGCCATGATTGTACAACTACCATTTTTCCTTGTCAATATTCTTTAGTTCCTATTCTTTAATCCAAGTGTTGTCTTCTTTCTACAATCCTTCCCACTGCACCAAATACCTATTATAATTCCTTTTCCTTGTGCTTGTTGTCTTCATATCCAAACCCTGCACTATTCTTTTTATTTCTTCTTCTTTTTTATTAGTGCTTAACAACAACCTACTACCTTCATATCTTGGATAAATTCTTTAGTATAGAGCATGCTTTTTATCTTCTCTTCCTCTTTAAGAGGTAAAAAACTACATTTTTTCCACCTTTCCAAAAAATGTACATGTTCTTTGCTCTATCATGAACTACTATTTTGTCAAATTGCCATAGTTTTTCTAATAACACATTACATGCATCCATTGAAATAACATCACACCATATTTTATCATTATAAATCTTTCCTATAGAACACTTGATTAAGCACATTTTATCTATTGTAACTTCATTCCTTTTTTTAAACCATGAAATCCGATAAGGATTAGGATGCTTTTCAAAATTACAAATTTATTTTATCAATTATTTCTTTAGAAACCATATTTTCACAACTACCACCATCTATAATTACTTTGCATACCTTTCCACCTAAACTACATCTTGTTCAAAAAATATATGATCACAGCCAAGCATCACAACCTTATTTATTTTGCACTTGATCTTTCCTTGGAGAAATCATGGTTCTTCTCACCATAAGATTCTCTCCAACATCTTCTAGTGCAACTTCAATATTTTGCTCTCTTATTTCAGCTTCAACTATATTCACTCTTGGATGATCTTCTTGCTTCCTTTATTGATCTTGATAATTTAGACACTCAAATGCTCTATGCTCTTCTTCTCCACATCTATAAAAGATATAAGATCTACGTTGATTCCAAAACCACCCATTAGCACCACTGTAACCTCATACTCTATGGAATCCTCTTCCTCTTTATTGGTATTGATACCCTTGCCTATTATCATCTTGCCTTTCTTCACCATGTATTGATTTACCTTTATTGGAATTAAAGCCACCTCTGCTGGTATTAAACCCACCTTGTCCCCTTATTGGAGGGGATCTTCCTCTTCATGGACTAGTAGAGGTCCTTCTAAAATTCTTTCTACTTTTTTTCTACCTTAAAAGCTAATTGATAAGTGTCCTCCATGTTAAGTATTCTATGCATGCCTAATTCATCTTAAATAGAAAATTTCAAACCATTTACATACCTTGCAACCATCTAATTTTTTGTTTCATCATGCTCCACCCATATGAAAAGCTTATAAAATTCATCTGTATACTCTTATGTATTGTGATCTTTTTACCTTAAATTTTGAAATCTTTTGTATAGGGTTTGTGCATAATCCATAAGAAAAAATTTCTCCCTCTGCTTCTTCTCCATCTTTTTCAATGAATTAATCTTGTCTTTACCTTTTATTTGTGTCTTTTTATTTTCAAGTGATCCGACCAAATCATTGCATGGAATTTTAATTATGTGCATGCAAATTTTACCTTCTTGTCTTCTCTCATAGTCTTCCACTCGAACAACTTATCCATGCTATTCATCAAATATATCAACTCCTCTAGTTTTAAAATACCTCAATAGTATAAAAGATCAACCTTGATTCCTTCATTTGTTACTTGTAAATCCTGAACCATCCTCTCTTCCATTGATGGTGATTTCTCTTGATGTTCTTCTTTTTGTTGAACTTCTTCATCATGATCTGTGTCTTCTTCATCATGATCTATGTCTTTCTCATCACCACCTTGTATTCTTCTTTGATTGCTGATAACCTTTGTTAATTGTTGAACCTACCTCTATAGCTCTTGTATTATATAGTTCATTTGTGCTATACCTCCTCTTCCTCTCACCATTATTTACTCTTCCAAGATTTGAATTTTCTCTGATACTAGATAATAAAACCTAAAAACTAACAAGAGCAATAAAATTACCAATAGGCCAAGATCTTGAAATAATACTCAAAATTGTTTTGTATTGATTACTTGAAATAATTACAAACCCAAACCATGCTTAAATAATCTTAAATTCAGAAATTAGATTTTACATGCAATTTTTTTAAAAAAAATCTAAAAAATCTGAAAAAAACATCTATTTTAATCAACCACTATTTATAGTAAGTTTTGTATGCAAGCCCACATGGATATAAATTTTTTTATAGATAACTTAAATACTAAAATTATAGTATGGGATGAAATTCAACTAAATTTGATGTCCAGTTCTAAAAATATATAATTTCTAAATTTAGAAAATTCTCAAAAAAAATCATTAAAAGCTAATTTCGAACCCTCAGATGATCATTTTTGGCTTCCAAAAATATCAAAATCAAATATAAGTGGATAGAGTGGCTTAGGGAAGAATGAATTTTTTTTATATGATCATTTTGGAAGGTAGAAGACATCAAATGGAGTTACAACTCAAAAGTTATGGCCTCCGAAAGGTTGGCCTATTTTTTCTACATTACCCTTAGTTTGAAACTTTTGAAATAAAACATACATCCACTCTAACCTCTTGCACTCTTAACTCCAAAAAATGCCTACCAGAATATTTATATGTTATTTATATATTAGGTGAGGACCCTAATCTTGAAGTTTTTAGGGTACTCACTTGATATATAAATATTATAGTAATTTGAAAGAATAGGTCATAGCTTCATCAAAGATTAATAATTCATGGAAATTGACTCTTATAGATGGATTAGTTTTTGGAATAACTACCATGAATTCCACGGACACAAAATCTTATCTTATTTTTTTGGTTGGATTGTCTTGACTCATAAAGGTGGATGATAGATTGTGTTGGTGGGAAATAATTGTGTTATCATTTTAAAACTAGTGTTGGAATGCTACAATAAATTATGTTTCCACTACTCTGCATTGATGCTAACATTATAGATGGTTATTTTTAGCATCACAATTTTTTTTATAAATAGGTTTTGGAGCCTTCATTTCATGCTTTTTAAAACTTATTAAATTCCAGTCTGACATCTTACACACCTAACTTCCTACAACCCCTACCGTAACCTTATCACTTCTACTACACAATGGCTTCCTCGAGCTCATCCTCATTCAAAATAATGTACAAAAAAATCATGTGCATGTAGGTACTTTGACTACTATAATATAAATGTGCATTTATGGACTTAGTCAAGAAGTGTTGTTTGGAGGGTCTTGTGAAGATGCCCTAATATGACATAGACCCTAGTTTATTAATTTTTTTGCTTAGAAGCTACAACCATGTGAAATCAATGTTCACTATGAAGCTAAAATTATGAGTTTTATAATTTTAAATAAACCACAAAGGCATCACTCAATAGGGTAAAATACTAACCTTATTACAACCATGCCTTGTTGATAGACTAAGACAAGAAGTATCTGGATTCCTACTATGGCCTGCAGATGGGCATTTCATAGTTTTTCATTAAATTATTATAATTTTCATTTATATTTTACCTTAAAATTCATATGTATAATAAATTTATTTAACATATATTTACACATTTACGCACAATCACAACAAAAGGGGCCTCTCCGTATAATATGTAAACCATCCTTTTCATCTGAAAATGACTGAATTCTTTTAGGCCATAATTATACTATAGGAAACAACAAAACATTATAATATAGGTTATTATGTACATCCTTCACACTTTGAATGGCAAATTTTTTTATTGGTATTCATATTTTTCATGCAAGATTATGAGTGATTTATTTTAACCACTTACCATTGATAGTTCTAATTTTTCATGGACCAATGTTTTTATTGATTTTTGTAATGAGGTATTTAACCAATTGGAGAGCATGAGTATTGTTTTTATTGCTTTTTGTAATGAGGTATTTAACCAATTGGAGAGTATGAGTATTTCTACTACTCTTCATGACAAAATGAAACTCAAATCTCTTTCCATTTTAAACCAAGATGTGAAATAATATTTACAATTACATTTTAAATTATTTAAAAATGATTCTATATACTCTATTTGATTTAACTAATATTTTCCTCCTCATAGAACAAAACTTCACAACTATTTTCACAAAGATAGACTGCAGTAAAAGGTTATTAACCCTAGACACCTATAGAGAATCAAAATGGGGTGTAAAATCATCCCATCATCCATTGATCATAAAAAGGATGTGGATTTATATTATTACTCATATGGATTATGTTCAATTGTCACAAACTCAAACTTGCTCTCACATTGACAATAATACTATAATCTTGTTCTCACTATTGATAATTTCATTATACATTGTATTATTTTATTTTAATCATGTTATATTTAAATATTACTTAGAATCATTCCCCTAATATTCCCAGCATTAACAACCTCAAAAAAATTATTTTTATCATAAATCTCCATGGGCTCTTCAATAGCAAGGTATCCACTTATCAATGATTTTTACAATTTATATTTATTAAATAGTATTTATATATTCATTTGCTAGTTCCCTATTCTATTTTCAATTTTTATGGACCCCTTATCAAATGCAACATTTTTTGCCACCACCACCAACTAACCAAGTTGTAACCAAGGGAAAATAATTATCATTTCTATCCCTAAACAATGGCATAGTGCATTTGACAACATCAGAGTTTCCAACCTTTCTCTTGGTTGTCTCCCTAGTTTAGGGGGAACTAATTTATTAGAATAAATAGATCTTGATGACATGTTTTTGTGGATGGAGAGTGGGGATAAATATATTTTTTAAATCCTCATAATATGATTCAAAGATTTCAGCCAAAGGTGCTAAATATTGGTTCCCAATAACAACAAACACCTAGCTCTCCATCTAGCACATGCACTCCCCTCTTAATCCTAAGATTCCAAATATGGATGATGAGATAACTACATTTCTTTTAGATAATTAATTGGTAGATAGTATTGACGTATATGTAAAACAAATTATTATGGGTGAAGTTGGGTGTTTGAGATTATGAGAGTTAATGGCTAAAGTTTTAATGTATCAAATAAATGCTCATTTTCGTAATCACTCCAATGTGACCAATTTTTCAATTTGGTTTAAAATTAACTAGCAATAATTAAAGATTTGGCAGATCAAGCTGATTCAAGGGTAATAATTGTTACTAATAATTACAATGATAATGTTTTAGATATTATGTTGAAAATTCTCTAGAACTTAAATACAGAAGCATATGTATACTACAACAAATGGGAAAATCACAAAATAACAATGCTTATTATTGATGTAGAAAATGAAAAGGTAGTGGTAAGTTCTATTAATTGATGTTTGACATTTTCATTTAAATTCTATTAATGTTTAGCAAAATAATTTTATTTGTTTAATTAAAATAAAAATATGAAAATTTTAAGAATCAATCGAGGGTACTCAAAGTGCACCTCCAAAATGTCTAGAAAACATTAAATTGAATAATTTCTTTAAAATAAAAATTTATTTTGTTGAATAAAAACCATAATGATTTGAATTAAATCATCAAGGAGCATTGACTAGAACCTGTTATTTTTTTTTAATTACAAAGGTTATGTGGATACCTCATTACTTTTGGTACGAGATGTGGTAAAGTAAGGAAGGGAATTTTTCAAAAATATTAATGTTGCAGCCACTGATCTTCAAGAATTAGAGATCCTAAAATATGATATAATCCATGGAGAAGGAACATCTTCACCAAAATAAAAGTAGATAAACACTCTAGATATTTAAAAAAATGAATCAAAATAATGTAAATATTGTAGTATTATAAGACATCATTTTTAAACTAAAAATATTTTTTTCTTATTTTAGCTTATTTAAAAAAAATCAATATATATTTTATATTTATGGCCCCCTCATGTTTATAACGCTCAAATTTCACATTTATATTTCCAATTTAGTTAATCATTTATTAATGTGAAACATGTGGTTTAGTGTATTTATAGACAATTGTTTGTATAATTTTGTGTGTGTCTAAATTTTAAAATAATTTGAAACTAGTAGATTGAATAATAAATTCCAACATTTTATTGAGATACAATATCATTGTGATGCAACACTTGATACATATCTTTTTTTACAAATATGCATTGTGCTTATAATATTGTAATGTGATCAAATTTACAAACCTAAATTATGATACAATATATTTTTTAATAAATGTGAAAAAATATCATAATTGGTAATGAATTATATTTCAATTTGTTTATATTTATAATACACACCAACTAAATCTTAGGTATGTTAAAAGATCTTTTTTTAGTTCATTCTTCATAGATTGCATTCATATCTTTTTTCTTAGAGGCAGTCTGACTATCAAAATTAAGATCATGTCTATTTGTCGTTGTGTTAGTGGTGTCTCTTTTTTTAGTGAGTGAACTCCCAATTCAAAGTACTCTTTCAAAAGGAAAGCCATTCACATGATAATGAAAAACATACAACCTCAAACAAGTCCATATTTGTGTCTAATCTATTCCAAATTTTGAGTTTAATAAAATATAATGCAATAAATATCCTTTGATCTTTCATAGGCCCAAAATCATTTTTGTCATATTTCATATAATTAAGAATATTCTCTAATATTTTCCTATAGGATACTACTAGCATAATGTTTTTTCCTAGCCTTGTAATAGAACCGTTTTCAATTGGTTCACTTAAACACTTATATTGATCAATCATTGTATATCAAATCTATATAAATGACAAAGACATCAATAATTACTTCCTTAAAATACCTTTAATTTGACTTCATTGATCTCCATATATTTGATGAAATTTTTAATGAGAGTAACCATGTATTTGAGAAATAGATTGCATGTTAGCTCTTCACCATCTCTAGTGTTCTAAAATATGGGATTTTTCACTTCCAAGGTTTTAATCAAGTCATCCATTTTAAAAAATCTCAATAGTAGATAGGGTTTGTGAAATCCTTTTCAATTTCATCTACATCTCATAAGTAACCATATCATATAGTATGCATGTTATAGGAGCTTATTTAATCTTTTTCTCTTAGTAAATCAACATGTTTTTTAAATGTGTGCATTGGTATCTCCTTCCCATTAACCATAACACAAATATTATCATTAATACAAAACATAAAATATATTTTAGGGTCTTTAATATTTGTAAAAAATTTCCACATGCCAAATATTGGTCACTTAAAACATTCTTGTGAGAAGTATAACATATCTAGAGATTAACAAATCTATTTTTTCAACAATATGAAGTCAGCAATGTATATGGATCTCTCTTTTGCATGTTTCATCAAGCATTGTATTTATTTCAACATAGGTAGAATACCATATAATGTCAACAAAAATTTTATGTCTTTTAAATGGTACAACAAATCCCTTATCTTGTCAACTTCCATCAGTTATTTACACATAAAACCTACTAATAATGGATATTTTTTGAAATTTCTACATGTTGGCTTATACATAGAGATCTATTTTTATCAACATATTTGAAAACAAAATTACCATCAATCACATCAATTCCATATTTTTAAAAATCTAATTTTATTTTTTGGACTGTTGGATATTTATGCAAGCAAGTCATGGATACGTTCCTTCACTTTTATGACATTTTCAAATGTGCTAACAATATTGCAAGAAAGATCAATTATATGATCCATGTAATAAAATGGAATCATATATGGGGTAATTTGTATTTGTAGTCAAACTTAGATCCTAGTTTTGTGTCCTTACATCACTGATGCACCATCAACGCCGATACACACTTAATTGGTAGGTATAGCATAATTATTCATCTCAGTAATATCTTTCAAATTAAAAATAATCAATCTATAAAGGTCTTCAGAATTGTAAATTTTTGTCATTTTATATACATCTAACAAATGAGGTTCCCTTGAATGGTTATGAAAAGTATAAACATGAATATAAACCCATGATATGTTGTTAACCATTGTGACCTCATCGATTGACAAGGGAAATTGTGTATTTTTTACCTTTTCTTTCAAATCCGCTTTCCCAACTCATGGCAAGACATTTTTCCAATTCCCAATGACTACTATCTAACAATTTGGATTGTGAAATGTTATGAAATCCGTTATACTGAAAAAAAAATATTGTAATCTATAAAATCACATATATGTCTACCTTTTCTCAGAATATGATATATGGTAGATAATTGTATATTTTTGATATGAAGATTATCTTGAGTAACTTTTCCTAAGTGAGATGTTATTGTTCTTCCTTTCTCAACCATATGTCATAGACATTTCTGATGATCTTCACACTCTATTGCATACTTTACATGCATGCTTTTTTTTCATCTTTCCATCTCTATGTTTTTTGGTTTGTTTATCTTTTTGTTTGACCGATACATATATTTTTCCATAATTTTTCTCAGTTGTGTCCAACATAAACTGCATTTTGTTATCATTTCCTAGTTTCTATCTACATATTGTACATCTTCATTCTGTTGGAGAATCAATAGTCTAAAACATTTGCCTCGTAAGTGACCTAGAGAATAGATAAAATGCATAATATGACCAATAAGTTGATAGCTAAAAGTGCTATTTAAGCTACATTATTGGGTCAGGGAAAGTAGTCCCTTACATCGCCAGCATAATGGTTAACAATGAATTCAGTATGAGCGCAAGTTTTGGCTTGAAAAACCATTTGTGATCTTTAGTTCAAACTATTCAGAAATTCTTAGTCTTATGGTAATCTGCAAATATGGTTTTTAAATCATTTATTAAGCGAATTGTGTTTCTTGTAACGATCTTATTTCAATTAATAAAATAAAATCAATATAAGGGTCTGCTTGCTTCATATGTAGTTTGCACAAGACTGAAATAATGAATTAGATTAAGTTAAGGAGGAGCTAGAGAAAATCCGCAGGTAGCTAGAAAGACCCAAATTTTGCATAAATGTAACCAACACTAAAAATGAATTTCTGTCATCAAATTCTCAACTGCGTGGTCGGATAAACAAAAAATCTCAATTCTGATCAATGTAGGGAAGGAGTGTGTTAATTGTTTTCTTCTTCTTTTTGCTGCAGAAAAAAGGAATTATTTGGAAATGGATTCAAGAGACATGGTTGTCAATCCAGGAATTGCCGAGCTGCAGATTTGCCGATCTGTCGTCTTTGTTTTCTGGATAGAAATCTCCACTATGTCGAGAATTTTAACTGTACGTCGTGGGTGATTTTGAATGTTTTTAGTGAGCTTGAAAGTGGCGATATAGTCTTTGAAGGAAAAATATGAATAGAAAATAAACAAGAAAACAAGAACTATTAACTCAGAACTCAGAAAGCTACAGCAATCTTGAGAAACACAATTCTATTCATCTTCTAATTTCCCTTGATTACAATGTGCGCCCTTAGCGTCTTTTTATAGATTTAAAAAACTAAACAATAACTGAAAATAGACTCATCTATTATTAGCTTCAACTACTTAACTAACTGCTTGTTCAAACAAACTCATATCTAACTGATTGTTAACTAACTCAATCCTAACTGTCAGTTTACTAACTGATGCTTAACACCCAGTTTACTAACTGTTTGTTTAACTGCTTGCTTGCATGATGGAGGGAGGTGGGAGAAATTATCTCCAATTAATCTTGACTTTCTAACACTCCCCCTTAATTTCTACCACTTACAATTTTAGCATTTACAATGCCTAAATTTTGTCTCAAATAATCAAAGGTCTCTTTAGGTAATGCCTTTGTGAATATATCTGCTAGTTGATCTTCAGATCTGCAAAAATCCAGATGGATTTCTCCATTGTTCACTAACTCTCTGATAAAGTGAAATCTTGTATCTATGTGCTTGCTCCTCTTGTGAAACACATGATTTTTTGATAAAGCGATTGCTGATTTGTTATCATAGAAGATTGGTGTTGACTCCTTCTGTGCCTGTAATAAATCTTTCAATATTCTTCTCATCCATGTTGCTTGACATGCTGCTGATGTGGCTGCAACATACTCTGCTTCAGCTGATGAAAGTGTCACTATAGGCTGCTTTTTGGATGCCCATGTGACCACACCTTTGCCTAAAATAAAGGCATGTCCAGAAGTACTCTTCCTATCATCAACGCTACCTGCAAAATCACTATCTGTAAAACCAATCAAACTAAAATCGTTAGTTGTGGAATATAAAATTCCATAATCTGTAGTTCCTGCCACATATCTTAATATCCTTTTTCCAACTTGCCAATGTGAGTCTTTTGGTGACTCCATGAATCTTGAGATTAAGCTAACCCCATAACTGATATCTGGTCTAGTAGCTGTAAGATACATCAAACTACCAACTAGCCTTTTGAATATTGTAGAATCAACATTGGATCCTTTGTCTTCTTTGCTAAGTTTAGTCCCTGTAGCAACTGGTGTAGGTGCTGGTTTACAATTCAGCATCTTAAATCTTTTTAACACATCCTTTGCATACTTTGTTTGACAGATAAATATACCTTTCTCTGATTGTTCAACTTCTATTCCCAAAAAATACTTCATTAATCCCAAATCTGTCATTTCAAATTCATTCTTCATTGCTGATTTAAAAGTGTCTACAGACAAATTTCCAGTAAAAATCAAATCATCAACATATAAACACACAATTAAAATTTGACCTTCTTTGCTGATTTTTGTGTACAAAGTAGGCTCACTATCGCTTCTGCTGAATCCTTTGCTTATCATATAAGAATCTATCCTGCTATACCATGCTCTTGGTGCTTGCTTAAGACCATAAAGAGCTTTCTTCAATCTGTAAACTTTTTCTTCATGTCCTTGAACTTCATAACCTGTGGGCTGTTTCACATATACTTCTTCATCTAGAAATCCATTCAAAAAAGCTGATTTTACATCCATTTGATATACATACCAATTATTTTGAGCAGCTATGGATAATACCATTCTTACAGTATCCAATCTAGCAACTGGTGCAAATGTTTCATTATAGTCCACTCCATGTTCTTGTGCAAAACCTTTTGCAACTAACCTTGCTTTGTGCTTTTCAACATTTCCATCTGCATCAAATTTAGTCTTATAAACCCATTTAACTCCAATACAATCCTTACCTTCAGGTAGAGTAGTTAGATCCCATGTTTGATTTCTTTCAATAGCATTCAATTCTTCATCCATTGCTTTTAGCCAATGTTCCTCATTCACTGCTTCTTCATAAGACATAGGGTCATGAGTGAAAAGAGCAAAATTTGAAACCAAATCTAATTTTTCTTCTTCTTGATTGTAAATCTCATTTAAACTTCTCATCTTCTTACCTTTAAATCTTGCTCTTAAAGTAGCAAGAGTTGGATTTGATTCATCACTTACTTGTGAATTTGGAGTAGGGTGACATGCATGACTAGATTCACCTTGTTCAAACCTCTTGGGGGTTCTTGCTGGAGTGTTTGTACCTGTTTGTGTAGAGGATTGTCCACCTTGCAAATTTTGTTCTTCAGAAACTTCTTCATCCTGTGGAATTGGTGCCCCAACAATGATGGTGCTACCATCCCATGCTTCTGCTTCCTTAAATTCAACATCCCTGCTAATAATCACTTGCTTTGAAACTGGGTTATATAACTTATATGCCTTTGATTCTTCAGAATAGCCAATAAAAATGCATTTCTCACCTCTGTCATCAAGTTTCTTTCTCAATTTAGATGGTATAAGAGAATATGCTACACAACCAAAAATTCTGAAATGATATACACTATATTTCTTACCATTCCATGCTTCTTGTGGAATTCGATCTCTGACACTCTTTGTTGGGCTTCTGTTCAGAATATACACTGCACAAGCTACTGCTTCTGCCCAATATTCATTTGACAAGTGTTTAGCTTTTAACATGCTTCTTGCCATTTCCATGACTGTTCTGTTCTTTCTTTCTGCTACACCATTCTGCTGTGGTGTGTACCTTGTAGTCAACTGTCTTTTGATTCCATGATATCTGCAAAAATCTTGAAATTGATTAGACATATATTCACCACCTCTATCAGATCTGAGTACCTTGATATATCGGCCACTCTGCTTTTCAACCATTGCCTTGAATTCTTTAAACTTTCCAAATGCTTCAGATTTGTTTTTGAGAAAGTAGATCCAAGTCTTTCTGCTAAAGTCATCAATGAATGTTAGAAAATAAGTACTACCTCCAAATGATGGAGTTTGCATTGGTCCACATAAATCACTATGGACTAACTCCAATATTACCTTAGCTCTATATGAGCCTCCTACTGGAAAACTCTCTCTATGCTGTTTTGCCAGAATACAACTGTCACATGAACTTCCTGGCTGTTCTATTGGTGGTAAACCCTTCACCATATTTTTCTTCTGTAACAAATTTAAAGCTCCAAAATGTAAGTGTCCGTACCTTAAGTGCCATAACCATGATTGATCTAGCTGTATGGATTTGTAGTGAGCTTCTTCTTCTCCTTGGATGCACTGAATATGAAGAGGGAACATGCGATTCTTGGTCATCTCCACTTTTCCTATCAACCTGTCACTTGGAACCTTGTCCAATATTGTGCAGACATTATCCATAAAAGATACTCTGTAACCTTTCTGCACTAACTGACCAACACTCAAAAGATTATGTTTTAATCTAGGTACAAAATAAACATCAGGTATAAATCTTCTTTCACCATTCTTGGCCAAAACATTTATGACACCTTTACCCATGACATCGACTGTGATATCATTTCCTAGTTTCACTTCTGATCTTACAGAATCATCAAGACTAGCAAAAAATTCTTTATTTCCTGTCATATGATTACTGCATCCACTGTCTAAAAACCAAATATCTTTAGCTTTTTCTTGAGTAACATTACAAGTAAGAAACATGCTTCCGGAATTAGAACTAGATTCATCTGTGTAATTAGCATTCTGATTGTACACATATCCTGGTTTATTTCTGCAGTCACTAGCATAATGACCATATTTCTTGCAATAATAACATTGAACATGAGATTTATCAAACCTTTGAGAACCTTGCTGTGAGTGGTTGTGACCACGTCCTCTGTTGTTGTAGTTTCCTCTACTACTGTAGTTTTTATTGTTCTCATCTTCCTCTGAATTGTTCTTTCCATATCTGCCTCTGCCTCTTCCTCTGAAGCTTGACCTGGCTCTTCCTCTTCCTCTGCCAACTGATACCTGTGACTTGAATGCATTCTCAAGCGAAGAGTTATTCCTATTCATTCTGGATTCATGTGTTAACAAAGAACCCATTAATTCATCTACAGATAATTGTTCCAAATCTTTAGTTTCTTCAATAGCTACTACTATAGCATCGAACTTACTGGGTAAACATCTGAGTACTTTCTCTATAATCTTCTGATCTGTTATCGTTTCTCCATTAGATCTAATCTGATTCACTATATTCAAAACTTGACCCATAAACTGATCTATTGATTCTGATTCATTCATTTGCAAATTTTCAAAAGTTCTTCTTAGAGATTGCAATTTAGCAATTTTTACCTTCGTATTACCTCTATAAGTGGTCTCCAAGATTTTCCATGCCTCTCTGGATCGCGTTGCTGCTGCAACTCTGGAAAATATCGATTCATCCAATCCCTGTTGGATTATAAATAAGGCTTTTGCATCTTTCTTTCTGTTCTCTTTAAGGTGGTCCTTTTGTGCTTGATTTAATGCCAGATGGGCTGCCTCATCCTGCGGTTCTACAAAACCACTTTCTACCAAATCCCATACATCTTGTGAGCAAAATAAAGTTCGCATCTTAATTGCCCAAAAATCATAATTCTTACCATCAAAAACGGGAATTTGAGGCTGTGAAATACTGTTAGATGCAGCCATTTCTTAAGCTTGAATGACTTTCTGGTCACTGTTTCTGACACACAGTCACCGCCGTCGGTTACACTGCCGAGGTCGGTCGCTGAAATCGCCGACGTCGGTTCTTTCTGCCGTCGTCGGTCACTTGTTGGTCTGGGGTCGGCCGATGTCGGTCTATAACTGCCGATGTCGGTCTCTGCGCTGCCTGCTGGCAATACCTGCGCTTTTCCTTCACCCGACTGCTTCGCTCCCCTTGCTGGCTGCTTTTCTAACCAGGGTTTTCTCTTTCTAACCTGCGCTCTTCTGCCACAACCTGTGCTCTGATACCAATTTGAAGGAAAAATATGAATAGAAAATAAACAAGAAAACAAGAACTATTAACTCAGAACTCAGAAAGCTACAGCAATCTTGAGAAACACAATTCTATTCATCTTCTAATTTCCCTTGATTACAATGTGCGCCCTTAGCGTCTTTTTATAGATTTAAAAAACTAAACAATAACTGAAAATAGACTCATCTATTATTAGCTTCAACTACTTAACTAACTGCTTGTTCAAACAAACTCATATCTAACTGATTGTTAACTAACTCAATCCTAACTGTCAGTTTACTAACTGATGCTTAACACCCAGTTTACTAACTGTTTGTTTAACTGCTTGCTTGCATGATGAAGGAGGGAGGTGGGAGAAATTATCTCCAATTAATCTTGACTTTCTAACAGTCTTTGCGAGCGGCAAATATTGCCGTTTGTATGGTGGGTCTTCTAGATGGAATAACTAGCGAGGACACAGATTTCAGTGGCAGCCCATGGAAGAAGAGATGGAGGAGGGCATGCAGTGAGTCCACTCCAAGCCTCCTGCGTCAATTGTTTATGTTTCATTCGGCAGCATAGCCGCCATTAGTACAGAGCGAATCTGACACATAGCCCTAGGGTTGCAAAAAAGTGTGTAATTTTTTTTGTGGGCAATTTTACGCGTCCTGTGGCAGACTACGTTGTGGGAAATGTTTTCCAAGGAGATAGTAGATCAGGGTTTGGTTGTAAAATAGAGTCCTCAGCGGAAAGTACCTACTCACCCTCAAGAGGCAGGCCCTTGCTTGTGTGTGATCTGTTTCGATCAACCGACTTACAGCTCATAAAATGGTTTATTCCTTTCTTATTTCCGAGAAACATTCTTTTCTTTCTTTTTTCTTTTTTTTTTGAAATTAAAAGGTTTAAAAAGGAGATGTATAAATATAATGTCGACCACGCCATTGCTATGTAAATTACTTTGAGGTAATCCTTTCTCATCTTTCGGTAATTTTATTTATTTTTTAAACAAAATTTATTAATATATTATATTTTCTGCCTTGCTACCAATGTAAGTCAAGTGTTTTGGTTTTTTATTCGTTAATGTATTTTTGTTGGAATTCATGGCCAACTCTTTGTATTTAGTTTATAAGCACCCAAAATCTATTTAAGTATATGTTTTGGTTTTCAAACATAGTCATTTTATTAGTCCCGAAGGGTGGACTCCGGGCTTCATTGTTTTTTAATTGTTGATTATTCTTTGCTGATGTGGCCAATCAAAATGTGTTATTTAGTGTGCTAATAAATATGTCATTATTTTGTATAGTTAAGTTGCAGGTTTTTATCTGAACATATAAGATAGTTATTTTGGTGCTTATTCATTGGTTGAATTATTTAAATGTTATTTCTTGATTCACATAAATTGAGGCGGTTGCTTTCTTTTTTACGGTGTTATCCCTACTCGATCACGATAACTTGGTCTTAATGTTCACAATGGCGGTGGTTTTTCATTGGAGGGAAACGGCAATGTACTTGCTGGCAGCTATTGAGTGCAGGTGGAATTGATGCTCAAATGGTTTAAATGTTTCTACATATCTTATTGCATGTCCCGACTACTTCGTGGAATGAAGGAAATGTGTTCGAATTTGTTCTCTGTTTTTAAAAGGTGACACTGACCCTATCTTTGTATCTGTGTTTGGGCGTGGAGTTTTCTTTTTGCCAATATTTTCCTTTGTTCATTTTTAGTGTTAAGAGTACAGGATTTAGTGCGACGCCTCCGGGCTAAGTTAAGTTTTGAGATTCAAAATCTTTTACAGATTTGGATTTTGGTTGGTTTGCTGTGGGCTTTGAGATTTGGAGCATAGATTTCATTGTTGTTCTTCTAGTGGATATTACTCACAAAACAAAATCATTCCTTGTAACTTCCTAACTTTATATTTTCCTTTTACCTCTGTGGCATGCGTTTTAACATTTCTTTGTTTCAATTTAGCATTGTTGTCCTTGCTATGTTTTGGTGATATTTTTTGTGTTATATAGTGACACCGGACTGTATAAAGTTTATGTATTTTCTGTTCAAATTTATAGTGAATTTCTGAACCAGGGTTTGGAGTGGTTGTCTTCCCCTATTTTATGAATACATGCAAAACCATACACGTGTGGACTATTCCTGAGCACTTTAGAACTATTTCTAGGCTCTTTGTGTGGGCTGATACGTTGTGCTTTCTTCGGAAGGTTGTTTCTCATGAACCATCCCATGAAGCATCACCTATTATTTTAAGGCCGAGAGGAGATAAGTAGGTATTAAACATTTAAAACATTTCCTACATTTTAAATGTTTCTGCATATCTTGTTTCTACATGTCTGATGTAGCAGAAGCATCTCTCTATACTCTACAACATTTTTTCCCTTGAAGTTCCAAAGGTCTAGGGATTGTGCATATTTTCAGATGAAGAATAAAATATTTTTTTACAGAAAAGAAGAAAAATATGAAAGGAGGCATAATTAATAAGCACTCGTAGAGAGGGAAAATGAATGTTACAGAACCTCTTCAAACATTGTTGCGTCGATGAGGAGACCGGCTACACAAGGTAATCATTATCCTTTCTCACAATTTCTTTTCAAATTTATATGTTATTTATACTAAAACTTGCTTTATTAGCATCACTCAATTCTTGGGGCATGTAATGCACATTATTATGGCCCATTTCCTGTAGGGTTTGTGTCACATTAACATGATTTGTATGTTTGATCACCCACACACCAAACGCTTTTTATTAAGAATCATGCAATTTGAGAATTTGATTTCCTACTATGCTTAATTGCAGGTTGAACCCGGCAAGAAGATACACCAAGTAGCATTTGTGAATTCAATTCCCAAGTCTCCAAATGGAAATATTTTAAGCGAGAAATTGATTCAATAGAATCTCTCCACCCTTAATGATGATAATGTACATTTAGTAACTTTTTTACAGGGTTCATTTGTTAAGGAAACAAATTAAATGAATTTGGTTGATTGTGGTTGGCTAATTTTTACACATTAAAATAATTGAAACACTATATTTTTCTGTTGCTTGTCAACTTTGATCTAAATTTCTTCATACTTTACTATCTCGATCGCAACATATGTTGTTGCAGTTCATAAAATTTCTCCATTTATAAATTGATACATGCTAATGGGTCTTGTAGATTTACTGTTGGATTTATTTACAATTATAGGTGAAAGCAGAAATTTATAATCATGAATAACTGAGGTGAGGACTGAAATCTCACAAGTTAAAAACTAGTAGTGACTGTGAAGTGATAACACATCTATATGAGGAGCATGGTGAGAAGTTCATCCACATGCTGGATGGGATGTTCTATATCATTCTGTTTGACACACAGGATGGCACCTTCATTGCCACTCGAGATCCCATTGGAAGTTCTTATCTTTATATTCGAAGGGGACTCAATGGTACCCACCACACAATCTTATTCTTGTTTCTCTAATTGTATGGAATGCATCACCTTATATTATGTTTTTTTTAGGATCTATGCAGTTTATATAAAAAATGAAAGCTTTACGTGATGATTGTGAACATTTTGAGGCATGTCCTCCTGGATATATATACTCTAATAAACAAGGTTAGCATATACACTCCAAAAAACAAGGTTGTCAAATTGTACAATTTTATTATGTTCATTGTAGGTAAAAGCTAAGAATTTGCACTCTATCAATTACTAGTAACAAGGATAATTCAGTCAAAGAATCTGAATTATAAATTCTGATATGAATGGTATAACCCAGAGGCCTTGAAGTTCCAAAGTTCTAGGGTTTATGGATATTTGTAGAGGAAGAATAAGATATTTTTTTACACAAAAGAAGAAGAGAAAATTGAAAGGAGGCATAATTATTAAGTGTTACCTTTTACATCTCATCTAAGATGTACTAATTATGATTGCATATGAACATACAAGACTTTATCTATGAACAAGAGTTTAAGCAATTTACTTTGGGACATTTGTCCTCTACTCTTGATGAAGCCACGCCACTACTATCATGATAGTTTGCCCATGCATTTTTGAACATTATTTAGTAGCAGGTAGATCTTCATTCTTATGAATGGATAACCACACAAGGATAACAAAATTTAATGCATGTCTGATTAGGAAACATCTACCCTTCTTCTTTGATATTGATAGTGATTTATATGCATGGAAAGAATCTTTGGAGACTAGTGAAGTATGGATGTAATGGACTGAGTAGAAACCTCCATAGTTAGAAGGAAGAAACAAGATGGAATCTTCCAACAGGGTTTATAAATAAATTAATAATTAAACACATTATTCCATAATTTGTATTGAAAATATTGTTTTCAACTTTGAGCTAAATTGTGCCATACATCGTATTCAAAATCATATTTTTCAACTTTGAGCTAAACTACCCCATAGGGACTTGGCACTTTTTGCCCCTTGTTTATAAATGGATCCACACCTTTTTCTTAATCATTTTTTTCAGTAATTTTTTTTAAATGGTTTTATTAAAATATACAACCATGATATTTACATAATTTAATTAAATTTGAAATATTTAACGTTTTAAAATTTCATTTCATATTTGGAAAAAAAGGAGCTATAAAAATATATCATTTTTCATATATATTTTCTATCACTAACAAAGTTCAAGTGATATTTAACATGATGTTTTAGATTCAAATTCAAGTAGAGAAAGTGTTTATGGAGTTTGAGCACCTCTTACTAGACAAATGGGCAAGTGATATGTATAATTTTAGTTGGGTGCGTCTAGGCCCACCTCACTAACAATCATTTCCTAAAGGGCATGTTTTTTGTGAACTTTGAAGATACCACTCCTGTAGAAAACATCGAAGCATCTCTCCATGGTTGCAGTGCATGTCCTTGATTCATAGCTCTCATGGTGGTGGTGGTTTTATTCTATAAAAACCTACTAGATAGAGAGGTCAATAACAATGGATGTTCATTTGCTTATATGATGTTATTTTTATGATAAGAGAAGGTCAAATGATAAATAAAATAAAGACAAGTATAATGATGGGTGAGATTCGGTACCTAACATGAGAGATCCACTTACTAGAAGTGGTTGATGCTAGGTGAAAAACCAAATTATCTTTTGGTGCAAACAATTTTGCTTATTTATTATGATTTCTTGGTTATATTTGACTTTTTTAATTGAAAATATCTTTTCATTATAATATTATATTTAAACTTTTATGCTATGTTAAATTTACAATTTTATTTCTTAATTTTATAGATCTAAATAATATTTAAAGTGTTCTATTTCAATTGACGAGGATGATTGTTTATATTCATCCACCAAAATACAAATCCTTTTAGATAAAAGTCAAGTGATTAATCTTACGTGATTTTGATGATGAGTATGTCCTTTACTTATGAGTGCTTAACTAAAAGAACTTATTAATTTAGATGTATGCTTCCTTAATATTAGAATCCATTATTTACTCCAAAAATATACTTAAAATGTCTAAATTATATAAATTAATAATTCCTTGTAATGCTTAAATATTCAATAAATAAAAAAATAATAATAAAAAATTTAATATCATCCACTCATTTTTTTACTAATACCAATATAGAATTTATATTATTAATGAAAATATAACATTTAATCCAAAAACATAATCAATTTTAAAAATTAACTCTATTTAATTTTATTTATATATGTGTATATATAAACACCATATCAACGACCTAGTATGATAGCCAAGGATTCCAAAAGACTTTAAAATGTGATATTATTATGACAACTTTAAATTGGAATATATGATTTTAATTTTGAATTAATTGTGTGATAACTGGACAAACCACTCATATGTATTATAGTAAATATTAATTCACTAAATATAAACTCGATAACGAAGCCACATTCAATACCCCTAAAGTGACAGCACCATGTTCATTCATTCTGAGAGTGAGAACACCATTTTCTTTCATTTTCCTTTGTGAGGTGGGTGAAATGAAAATTTTGTGCTATATAAGCTGTAGTATTATAAAAAAATAGTAATTTGGAGGCATCTATTTCCTATTAAGTAAATAATATTGTTACAGTTTCCATGTTTTATGTTTTTTATATGTTTTTGATTAGATCAGTAAGAAAAAAGGGTCTTGGGCCTAATACAAAGCAGCCCCCAAGGCTAAAAATAAAAAGACCAACCACAAGCTAGAAATAATGCACCGATAGTAGTTGAATAATAGAGTACAAAAAGTTAAGCTACAAACTATACAATAACAGGGCTTGACCTGGTAGGGCTAACACCTTTGGCTCGAATGTGGGTCTGAGAAACATGTTTAGAAAGACCACGCTTCCTCTTTTGGATAAAAGTCCAATAGGCATCTAGATCTTCAATTATAGAGGAAGGAGATGGAGGTGAAAAACTCACCAAATCTTTTGAAGGAGGCAGAGCTTGTGAAGTGGGCACAATAGCATTAGCCCCAAAAGCACACTCCATACCTACAATAGTAGTTCTAGACTTAGCATCAATAGAAACTAAGATTCCTAAGGATGTCCCAGCAATAGCAGCAACAACAAGGGAGATAACAGGGGAGGTCCTTGTTACAGTAGGGGAGATCCCATAAGTAGTCCCATCAATAACAACAGTAGGCTAGGTCTGAAAAGCAGTTTCAGGATTGACAACAACAGTAGGGGAAGTACTTGCAACAAACCTAGTCGCAAAAGAGTCATGCAATAGGGGAAGACAATCCTTCCCATTATCGAAAGAGGGCTCCGAGGAATCTGAGCTTGAGCCATCATCATCCACATCTACTGTAAGGTGTCACTATAGAGCATCCTTCCATCAAGATGAACACTGAGCAACCTTCGAGTGGGGGCATTTGGATGCCAAATGACTTGTATTAAATCAACTCTGACAACGAAATGGGATACCTTCATAATCCAAGGGCTAGCACCAAGAATGATCAATAACTTGTAAAACAACCTCTACTGAGAGAGGCATAGACAAATCCAAGTCCACTAAGATATGATCATAAATGGTGTGAGAGAAATGAGCAGTGACAGGGTCTACCATGATAAAACAGCCCACCGAGTTGCCAATGTCTTTATAGCAAGATTCACACCAAAAATGTAGACGCAGATTTGGTAGACGAATCCAAACTGGCAACCTGTTGAAAGATTCTATGAGAGGGTTAAAGGTAGAGACCCAAGGCTTTAGCAGCAGAGCATGTTGTCTCTAGAACCAAGACCGACTATCAAAAATAATATTTTTATCCAATAAAGAATTAAAAATAACAACAAAGCATCCTTTGGCACAAAGGTAAATTTCTATTTTCCCTGTTGTAAGGGGACGCCATTGGTCAAGGATCTAAGTGTTTAGATCTTGGAGCCGTGGCCAAAATCTATCAAATTTGCAAATCAAACCCTTCTGAGAAAAATAGTCCTCATATTTTAACATTTCATCTCATAAAATCACAACAACAGGGGGTAGTGCTAAAAGTTTCACCTTACCGCCCGGCTCACCCGCCCCCCCCCGCCCCCGTTCCTTTGAAGGGATGGGGCTCCAGCACAAATATGGTAATTATATGTTAATAAAAAATTTTATTTTATTTTACATTTTTTCATTTTTTATAATTTTATATTAAAATATAAAGAAGATGAAACTGTTTCAAGTTTTAACTTTTTTATTATGATATGAAGAACACATGGTGAAAGTAATAATCAATTGTAGATATTCGTATGTGTCTTAGAATGTACTTACATTAAAATAAGGCATACCATGAAATGCCATTTTTTAATGAATTTATTAAAAGACCTGAAATTCAAAGGATAGGTGATTGGCACAAGATATAAATATTGCAGGAAAATGTTCTTTTGGCAGGACTGATGGATATAATTGTAGGTATGGAGATTTGCAAAACTGACATAAAGAAAGGAAAATTTATTGTGCCCAAAGTTCGTTCAAAGCTAAACGGTCATATGGAAGTAGTACAGTCCATCATATACAAGACAAACAGTTATATATATCTTTTTAATAGCATGCCATATATACACAACAGATTAATTTTTTTTGTGTCCCACATATTTTACAGTATCTTTTCAATTGCAAAGTGCAGCTAAATGAATGTATAACAATGCGGGATGTTAACGACAACAACAAATCATGGATATTTATGTACAGGTGGATTTCCCTAACAATTAGTTCGTTTAGGCGATTATGATTGTTGCTAATTTATTCATTTAAATAAGGTGTTAATTTTTTTCGGGGGAATACTTTTAGGTCTCATAAATCAGGAGCCTCTGAACGACACTCGCTGTATGATCTGAGTTAGTAGATTTACGTATTTTTAATTTTATACATTGCCTCCCTCAGCGGTACTGTTTTGTATAAAGAGCTTTTTAAATCTATTTTAATCGTCATAACGCAATAACTTGCAGGGGGTTTATCAAGAAACACCACCTTGGTACAGGAGATTCCGTGCTAATTGTTCGATTTCCAGGGGAACAGGATAAGAATAAAACATATGTAAATGTTGTACGAAAACCAATGTTTTATTATTAAGGAATCTCTCAAAATTTTATTTATAAATTTTACAGTTTAATAACTAATTTTTTAATATTTTCAAAGCAGGGAATTGATTTCGATAGCCTAAATGGAAGAGGAGAGCATTCTGGTAACCCTGCAGAGGAAGGGCAATGTTCGAATAAAAATGAATGAATGAAAGTTTTTAATAACGTTTATGAGGTCAATCAGTTTATGGGATCTAAAGAGTAAAAGTAGTCGACATGATTCTAATAAATTGTCTCACATTGTTACTTTTATCTTTTTTCGATTTTTTTTGTTAAGTTTGGATTTTTTGTTATAAATTCTAGTCAAGTACTCTGCTATTTTTTCTATCTTTTCCACTTCAAACAAAGTTGTAAGTGCTTCACCTTGTAGGATATCAATGTAACTACTTCGAATGCCCTCATATGTCATACATTCCATGATATAATGCCATTCCATTTGCATCGATCCGGACTTATAAAACTGACAAAGCCTCTCCGACCATTCCTCCTTGGGTGCTTTCCATCTCTCTATTTTGCATCTAAAATGGTGTGAACTAGTTCTCAGCGGGGCAATTCCACTTTATCTCTGCTCCTATATTGTGCTTTTGCTCATGGTCACGTGTGTGATTAAAATTCCTTAAATTCAAAGGATAGGTGATTGGCACAAGATATAAATATTGCAGGAAAATGTTCTTTTGGCAGGACTGATGGATATAATTGTAGGTATGGAGATTTGCAAAACTGACATAAAGAAAGGAAAATTTATTGTGCCCAAAGTTCGTTCAAAGCTAAACGGTCATATGGAAGTAGTACAGTCCATCATATACAAGACAAACAGTTATATATATCTTTTTAATAGCATGCCATATATACACAACAGATTAATTTTTTTGTGTCCCACATATTTTACAGTATCTTTTCAATTGCAAAGTGCAGCTAAATGAATGTATAACAATGCGGGATGTTAACGACAACAACAAATCATGGATATTTATGTACAGGTGGATTTCCCTAACAATTAGTTCGTTTAGGCGATTATGATTGTTGCTAATTTATTCATTTAAATAAGGTGTTAATTTTTTTCGGGGGAATACTTTTAGGTCTCATAAATCAGGAGCCTCTGAACGACACTCGCTGTATGATCTGAGTTAGTAGATTTACGTATTTTTAATTTTATACATTGCCTCCCTCAGCGGTACTGTTTTGTATAAAGAGCTTTTTAAATCTATTTTAATCGTCATAACGCAATAATTTGCAGGGGGTTTATCAAGAAACACCACCTTGGTACAGGAGATTCCGTGCTAATTGTTCGATTTCCAGGGGAACAGGATAAGAATAAAACATATGTAAATGTTGTACGAAAACCAATGTTTTATTATTAAGGAATCTCTCAAAATTTTATTTATAAATTTTACAGTTTAATAATTAATTTTTTAATATTTTCAAAGCAGGGAATTGATTTCGATAGCCTAAATGGAAGAGGAGAGCATTCTGGTAACCCTGCAGAGGAAGGGCAATGTTCGAATAAAAATGAATGAATGAAAGTTTTTAATAACGTTTATGAGGTCAATCAGTTTATGGGATCTAAAGAGTAAAAGTAGTCGACATGATTCTAATAAATTGTCCCACATTGTTACTTTTATCTTTTTTCGATTTTTTTTGTTAAGTTTGGATTTTTTGTTATAAATTCTAGTCAAGTACTCTGCTATTTCTTCTATCTTTTCCACTTCAAACAAAGTTGTAAGTGCTTCACCTTGTAGGATATCAATGTAACTACTTCGAATGCCCTCATATGTCATACATTCCATGATATAATGCCATTCCATTTGCATCGATCCGGACTTATAAAACTGACAAAGCCTCTCCGACCATTCCTCCTTGGGTGCTTTCCATCTCTCTATTTTGCATCTAAAATGGTGTGAACTAGTTCTCAGCGGGGCAATTCCACTTTATCTCTGCTCCTATATAATGCTTTTGCTCATGGTCACGTGTGTGATTAAAATTCCTTAAATTCAAAGGATAGGTGATTGGCACAAGATATAAATATTGCAGGAAAATGTTCTTTTGGCAGGACTGATGGATATAATTGTAGGTATGGAGATTTGCAAAACTGACATAAAGAAAGGAAAATTTATTGTGCCCAAAGTTCGTTCAAAGCTAAACGGTCATATGGAAGTAGTACAGTCCATCATATACAAGACAAACAGTTATATATATCTTTTTAATAGCATGCCATATATACACAACAGATTAATTTTTTTGTGTCCCACATATTTTACAGTATCTTTTCAATTGCAAAGTGCAGCTAAATGAATGTATAACAATGCGGGATGTTAACGACAACAACAAATCATGGATATTTATGTACAGGTGGATTTCCCTAACAATTAGTTCGTTTAGGCGATTATGATTGTTGCTAATTTATTCATTTAAATAAGGTGTTAATTTTTTTCGGGGGAATACTTTTAGGTCTTATAAATCAGGAGCCTCTGAACGACACTCGCTGTATGATCTGAGTTAGTAGATTTACGTATTTTTAATTTTATACATTGCCTCCCTCAGCGGTACTGTTTTGTATAAAGAGCTTTTTAAATCTATTTTAATCGTCATAACGCAATAATTTGCAGGGGGTTTATCAAGAAACACCACCTTGGTACAGGAGATTCCGTGCTAATTGTTCGATTTCCAGGGGAACAGGATAAGAATAAAACATATGTAAATGTTGTACGAAAACCAATGTTTTATTATTAAGGAAACTCTCAAAATTTTATTTATAAATTTTACAGTTTAATAATTAATTTTTTAATATTTTCAAAGCAGGGAATTGATTTCGATAGCCTAAATGGAAGAGGAGAGCATTCTGGTAACCCTGCAGAGGAAGGGCAATGTTCGAATAAAAATGAATGAATGAAAGTTTTTAATAACGTTTATGAGGTCAATCAGTTTATGGGATCTAAAGAGTAAAAGTAGACGACATGATTCTAATAAATTGTCCCACATTGTTACTTTTATCTTTTTTCGATTTTTTTTGTTAAGTTTGGATTTTTTGTTATAAATTCTAGTCAAGTACTCTGCTATTTTTGCTATCTTTTCCACTTCAAACAAAGTTGTAAGTGCTTCACCTTGTAGGATATCAATGTAACTACTTCGAATGCCCTCATATGTCATACATTCCATGATATAATGCCATTCCGTTTGCATCGATCTGGACTTATAAAACTGACAAAGCCTCTCCGACCATTCCTCCTTGGGTGCTTTCCATCTCTCTATTTTGCATCTAAAATGGTGTGAACTAGTTATCAGCGGGGCAATTCCACTTTATCTCTGCTCCTATATAGTGCTTTTGCTCATGGTCACGTGTCTGATTAAAATTCCTTAAATTCAAAGGATAGGTGATTGGCACAAGATATAAATATTGCAGGAAAATGTTCTTTTGGCAGGACTGATGGATATAATTGTAGGTATGGAGATTTGCAAAACTGACATAAAGAAAGGAAAATTTATTGTGCCCAAAGTTCGTTCAAAGCTAAACGGTCATATGGAAGTAGTACAGTCCATCATATACAAGACAAACAGTTATATATATCTTTTTAATAGCATGCCATATATACACAACAGATTAATTTTTTTGTGTCCCACATATTTTACAGTATCTTTTCAATTGCAAAGTGCAGCTAAATGAATGTATAACAATGCGGGATGTTAACGACAACAACAAATCATGGATATTTATGTACAGGTGGATTTCCCTAACAATTAGTTCGTTTAGGCGATTATGATTGTTGCTAATTTATTCATTTAAATAAGGTGTTAATTTTTTTTGGGGGAATACTTTTAGGTCTCATAAATCAGGAGCCTCTGAACGACACTCGCTGTATGATCTGAGTTAGTAGATTTACGTATTTTTAATTTTATACATTGCCTCCCTCAGCGGTACTGTTTTGTATAAAGAGCTTTTTAAATCTATTTTAATCGTCATAACGCAATAATTTGCAGGTGGTTTATCAAGAAACACCACCTTGGTACAGGAGATTCCGTGCTAATTGTTCGATTTCCAGGGGAACAGGATAAGAATAAAACATATGTAAATGTTGTACGAAAACCAATGTTTTATTATTAAGGAAACTCTCAAAATTTTATTTATAAATTTTACAGTTTAATAATTAATTTTTTAATATTTTCAAAGCAGGGAATTGATTTCGATAGCCTAAATGGAAGAGGAGAGCATTCTGGTAACCCTGCAGAGGAAGGGCAATGTCCGAATAAAAATGAATGAATGAAAGTTTTTAATAACGTTTATGAGGTCAATCAGTTTATGGGATCTAAAGAGTAAAAGTAGTCGACATGATTCTAATAAATTGTCCCACATTGTTACTTTTATCTTTTTTCGATTTTTTTTGTTAAGTTTGGATTTTTTGTTATAAATTCTAGTCAAGTACTCTGCTATTTTTGCTATCTTTTCCACTTCAAACAAAGTTGTAAGTGCTTCACCTTGTAGGATATCAATGTAACTACTTCGAATGCCCTCATATGTCATACATTCCATGATATAATGCCATTCCATTTGCATCGATCCGGACTTATAAAACTGACAAAGCCTCTCCGACCATTCCTCCTTGGGTGCTTTCCTTCTCTCTATTTTGCATCTAAAATGGTGTGAACTAGTTCTCAGCGGGGCAATTCCACTTTATCTCTGCTCCTATATAGTGCTTTTGCTCATGGTCACATGTGTGATTAAAATTCTTGACATAGTATTATGTTTTACGTCCGAACTATTTTGTCCACATAACATTTTTGACTTTTTTTCGCACATATCTATTAATTTCCGCATTGATATTAAGACACTGCTACATGTTAATATCCCATTTACCCATCCATTACTTATTTTACTTCACCCATGTTAATGACAAGCGAGTTTTATAAATCAAACATAAATGATAAGAATGATTTTATAAATAACCCTTTCCGAAATGAAATAAATAGCTTTCAAAAAGGTAAAACGAACCAAATCTCTCAACTTTCTGCTTCTTTTATATTAAATTCATAAATCAAGATGTTTGCATATTATTCTTGGAAATTTAATACTTATTTAAAAGTTATATTTTAAATTTAATTTATTAATTAGCGTTATAATTAAATGTTTGTATGTTATATTTTAAAACATTTATTTTATTTTATTTTATTTTTTATTATTCTTATATAATTTTTATATTAAATAAATATTATTATTTCATTAAATTTAAATATATAACTTTTTAAATTTTTTTTATAATATTAAGTTTTATATAAATATAATTAATATAAATTTTTATATCTTTACTTGTTCCTAACATTGTTTAATAAGTGAAATGTGATTTTAAATTAATTATTTATGTGTGTGCGCGATTATTTGTTCGTGGCTTTATTTAATAAATAAAATGTGATTGTAAATATATATATATATATATATATATATATATATATATATATATATATATATATATATAAATTTTTTTAATTATAATTATTAGTATTTATATTTTAATAATTACATGGATAAAAATTCTTTCAATTAATGTAATAAAGTATTCTTTTAAATAATCAATTAAAAGTTTATATCCACAATTTTTTTATTAATTTTATAAATTTCTTTTTATTATAATAATTTCATTTATGATAAGTTTATTTAAAAATAAAATATTCTTTTGAGTAATTTACATTAAAGAATAGGGAATTTTTAATTAAGTTTAAAATATTGAAATGCTTTAAATTTTTTTTCATTGTAATAATTTTATTTTACTTTTTTTTTGATAAGTTTAGTTAAAAAGAATATTTTTTTATAAGAATATTTTTACTATATTATGACAAGTTTACTTTAAAAGATTATTTAACTATTTTATAATAAGTTTAATTAACATTACAATCTTTTATTATATCAAATTCTTTATTATGACAGTAATTTTCTTTAATTTTGTATATTAAATATAAAAGAAGCATATTTTTTCTATAAATTTTTTTTTTAAATTTTTTAAATATAAAATTATTATATAGTTATAATATTTAAGTGATAAAAGTCATCTTAATATTTTTATTATTTTACTATTTTATGATAAATTCACTTAATAAAAGTTTATTTTTTAAGAAATAATTTACTACAATATTTATTAACTTTGAAATATTTTATTATAATATTTCTCTTACTATAATATAATATTTTTATGTTTTGAATTAAAAAAATATTTTTTTATATTATTAGTTTATTTATTTATTTTTTAAATATAAAAATATTATATACTATAATATTTGAATGGTGTAGAATTCAACCGACACATCACGGGGTTTCCAAGGAAAACAAAAAGAACCTAATCAAAATGAACCAAAAAAAAAAAATGAAAACAACATTAACTAATTATATTTGACTAATATAAAAACCAATCAATTTCAGTTGGATCAAAAACCAACCTGAACATATGTAAAAAGAGATAAAGGCTTCCCCCCAAAAAAACTGTAAGTCCAATGCCTTACAAGGACCAATCAAGAAAGCAGCCACCCAAACATCCTCATAGGTTAAAAGGACATTTGGAATCCCCAAAGAACGAAACCCAACAGGGCCATATTAAAAAATGTGAAATTAAATAAATCCTTGGGGTCTCCCATAGATCCCAGTCTCGTTTTGACTAGATGAAGACCCATATATCATACAAGAGCGAAGAAGTTTTAAAAATAAGCGCATAAATCATTCCCAAACATAAAGAGGCCCGAGTCCCCAAAAGACCGGAATAGGATTTAGAATAAGGAATAAAGAATAAGAATCTAGTATGGTCCTCCACAGGACCAGACAACCTCAACAAACCACCAATGGTCAAACAATACAATAGACTAAAGCAATGGTAACCACATTAAACACCCAAGAGTGGTAGTCAGAAGTCAGTGACATCAAACAACGTCGAAGCGATGATCAAGTCAGTGACGAGACCCTTTAGTTACATTATAGTCTGAATTCATTAATGCAGGCACAGGGAAATGTTGCATAAGGGAGCCAAATCCTTCCTCTACGGTTACCATCTTGAGGATTTTGAAGGGGTTCCTTCCTAATTTTTTCAGACTAGTTTTGCTCTCCTTTTCCAATGTGTAGAAATGTAATGAGCATTTTTTACTTGATAACTTAGGAATGTTTAGCAACATTCATGTTAATGTATTTTTCATTTTACTATTTTATGATAAGTTCATTTGAATTTTTTTTTTTGTTTCAAATAATTTATATTAGAAGTTTTAAAATATTTTATTATAGGAAATTTTTTTAT
Source organism: Torreya grandis (assembly GCA_037957365.1). Lineage (NCBI taxonomy): Eukaryota > Viridiplantae > Streptophyta > Pinopsida > Cupressales > Taxaceae > Torreya > Torreya grandis. Next base: position 1,308,297 of record JARHVA010002683.1, read on the forward strand.
TATAATATATAATAATTCTTTTGTAGTGAATTAAAAAAGGGTTTATTTTTTAGATAAGTTATTTATTTATTTTTTAAATATAAAAATATTATATATACTAAACTACAGGAATCGGTACTGCAACGTCACCGAATCGGTACAGCATGGTCTCCCTATAACCTGCAGTTTGCTTAGTAAAATTTTTAACGTGACCAGCGACGTTGGCGAGAGACGTCCTCTAGTACCACGGGGCAAGGGTGACTAGAACCCGTGACCAGCAAAGCCACAATCAGAGATACTTAACTAACCGGTCTAGGCCCCCCGCCATAAACTATAATATTTCAATGATAATAATCATATTTATTTATTTTTTTACCAAGTAAATTTAGTGATTAATTATCCATAAAATCTATAATTTAATATTATAAATAAATATATTAGTGAAATAAATCTATCATATTAATGTATTTCACATTAATTTATTTAAGATATGTATACTGATAATAAAATATATTTAAAAAAAACTTCAAGTTTCAAAATATTATACAAATATTATTATTATAAATTATTGTTTAAATTAAGATATGTACACCTCTAATTCATATGGGAACCAGCCCTAGCACAGTGCGAGGCCCGGGTATACTCGAGAAAGCTACAAAGTAACCAACGGAAAGCCCCCATAAAAAAATAAATGGAAAAGGCCTTAACACAGGCACACAAAAGATACCGAACACCAAAAAGATAAAGATGAACCCACAAAAGAGAGAGCCAAATCTCGAGAACCCAAGAGGAACGTATCCCATTAGAGTGAGCCAAGCAAAGAGGCAAACAAAGAAGAAACAACATTAAGGGAAAAAGATTAAAATAAATGTAAACCTGCCAGAAAATGAAATTCAAAAAGGAGTTGGCTTACATTGCAGCTCAAAGGTCAACTAATTAAACCTTCAATCAATGATCATCCACTCCTTCCTTGGTCAAGTAAAGGATAAGCCTCAAAATCAAAGGTGTTAAATGATCATACATTTAATCTCCATCTATCGAAGAATAAATTCAAACTCATACTTGTTTAGCTAGCCCCTGGCAATGGGCAAATCTAAACGGCAACAATAGAATGGCTAAATTCAAAATTTTAGTGCACCCCTAGGAGGAAGTAATAATCAGAAAAAGTCGCTCTCTTAAAGGTATGGAAGGGATTCCTTTGCAGGTTCTTCATACTGGATCTGCAGTCCTTTCCAAATAGACATTCTTACCAGAGTGCCTATACTTTTTTTTGGAGTGTTAATACACTGTCCAAACTAGCTTTGAATTCTTCAAAGGGGTCCATTTCATGAAGATACTTCCCTGTGTTACTTTGGACCTAAATTTCAGCTTGAAGAGGATTAAGAAAACATTCGCCTAAGTCAATTCCTTAACAATTTGATTTGTCTCATGTTGCAATGGTATAAAGACCCCCAACATCTCATTACTGCCAATATTTTTTCTTAAAACTTTTTAATCGTATTAACTCCCTCCGTGGAATCCTTTTTTAATCAGGAGATTTCCATATTCAATGGTTCTTCCTTCCTCAGATTTTCAACGACTCCTTTCAATGCACCCGCGGGATAATCAGGTGCATTGTGATCTTTTTTACCCAATTTTTTGTTTTGCTTCCTTGATGGATTGAGTTGTCTCACCGCTACTTTTATGAGAACATATGCCCGCATTTGGGCCAAAAATGTTGCAGCTGGGGCAAATTATGAATATTTATGATTATTATTTTTTTAATTATATAATTCATACGTAAAATTATTAAAATGAAGAGTTTGATATTTGTATTTTATTAATAATGATAGATTGTAATAAATTTGGTTTTAATATGATAGTGAAATATATTTAGAAAATGAAGTTTAGTTTCTAAAATATTAGAGGATAAATATTGTAAAGAATTCTAAATATATAATAAATAGGGTTTGATGATTTCTTATATAAATTTAAAATAGATAATTTATATATATTTTTAAAAATATATAAATATTTGTAGTATTGAAAAATAGATGGACATGGCATTGAATGCATATATACAATTAATATTATATTAAAAATATAATATAAATAACCTCGACACAATTGATGTGACTAATAACTTACGTCGCCTTAGTTTCAAATCCAACTTATTGAAGCACATGATGCCTCTGTATGGATCCCAAACTACCCACTTCACGCTGCTTTGAGCCATCTAATTCCTTAGTATCAAATAAAATATAAAAAATATATTCTATATGATAGCCTTCTTTGTACCCCGTCAATTGCATATTCTTCTAATTACGCTCCACCTCTCACAAACAAAATCATTCTCATGAATTAAGAAATTTTCATAGACATCATAGATAACATTTTTTTATTCATTCCTTATATGATATATTTACTATTAGACTTCTTCACATTAAATTAACAAAACAAATATATTTTCAAAAGGTTGCAAAGTAAAGCAATCAGACACATCACCTCTCAAACTCCCTACCAAAGGAACATCTTTTATTTGAAACAAAAAGTCAACCAATTAAGGCACAACCTAAAAAACTACAAGCAAGCAGAGATAAAATTTCTATGCATAGGTTGGCTCACCAGGAGGAAAATGCGAAGGACCATCCTTGGGAAGCACTAACCAATATGATGGCTCCATGTTAGGGATCTCCAGAGCATTCCAATCATCCAATGGGTTGTCATGAGAAGTGATAGGCCAACCATCAATCGACTATGCAAGATTAACAATCCTTACTAAAGACCACTATGAAGGACTAACATTAGACATACCATGAGAAATCCAACCACCCCTGGTGGAGGGTGGGGATAAAATTGGCCCCTGATTCTTTACTGACTTCTTCTCAGCACCTTCTAGGATGAGAAGGTGATGGACTAAGTGGAAGGCCATCATATAGAACCCTGCTCATGGTGCAAGAGGCACTACCCTAATGGTTCAATAACTCTTGTAGGTAAGAGAGTTCCAGAACCATCTTTTCCATTTGATCTTGAATCTATAAATAGACTAAAGAAATAATATCAACCTTTTAATTAATAGAAAATGAAATTTTGTAGGTCTCATGTTTAAAAATAACTTTATTCCCAGTTTTTCATATTTGAAAGAGAATAATAGCACACAAAATTTTATAGAGAAAGGCAATAGATATTGGAGAATTATAATAATCCCTAAAGAGCACTTGTTGTCAAGAGAAAGGCTTAGGGTGATAAGGCTAACAGAACAAATGAATCCAATGCTAGGTAGACTAGTATTTCAGTCAAAACTAGAATAGATGTTTAAAGCATTATAGATGCTTGCAATCTTGACAGAAGGGCTAGGGAATGTAGAGGTGAAGTAATCTCTCACTGAGGGGAAGTCTTTGATTAAAAAAACTCCAATAAATGAGTTATCTTGGTCTCCAAGCCAAGTTGCCAGACACAATCTAGATGGGTGAGCCAAGTCCTGGGAGAGGATTGGAGACCCCAATGCCTATTGATCTTTCATAAAACTAGAGAGAATGGATTCATCCCTTGATATAGTACCCCAAAAGAGTAGCTATTCATAAGGATATTTTATTTACACCTCCAATCTTTTCACCAAGCCCTAGGACGCTGTAGGCCAAGTTTATGCAAAATAACATCAAATAGTATCTCCTAAATGTGAACAATATAAGGTAAGTCTAAATTGTTTAACTGAAAATTATTTTTCAATTCAAGGTAGGGAATCCAATAACTGGAATTAACCAAACCATTTATAATGTGAATCCTTTTTCAGAATAATTGTAGAGCTTAAATATGAGGTAATTCAGCTAGGGGAATAAAATAAGTTGTAATAATAAGGGACCACAATAAGCTATGGCCATTAAAATACAACCCTACGTAAAAACCATCCCCCACCCACTTCAAGTGGGTTTTGACGTCTTTAGAATCCATGCAAATGCTTTTGACCCTAAAAGAGATAAAAATATTCATATGAATCATAGTGATGAGAAGGGATTGAAAGCCAATATTTTGCCAACTGGTTTTACCATAAGTAGACAACACGTAGCTAGAATGTCCTAGAAAAAATTTCCAAGATTCGTTGCCCTCAATAGCCTCAAAAACCCACTTAGCACACACTGCCATATTTTGCTGATAGGTGTCAATAATTCATGTTCCACCTTTATCATGAGGGATGCAACAAATATCCCAGGGCATGTGAGGTATCAAGAATAAGTTCCCTATGAACCTATCTATCTAGCCCCTTTTCATTTATTTATGGATTAAAATAATTTTTTGACTATGCAATACAACCCACATGAAAACTTCATTATTTCTACCATTCACTTTGTTTACATATTGTAATAAACTCTCAGTGAAAATCACATGCACAATTTTTTACAATCGCCATTCACAAGGATTATCCTATAAAATCCATTTTGTTTGATCTTTTCACTATTTACATGTCACATATATATATATATATATATATATATATATATATATATATATATATATATATATATATATATATATATATATATAGACAGATAGTGCGTTTTTTCTGATAAGGTTAAAGTTTTGGTTCGTTGTAATTCTCATGCCCTAGATCATACTCTATGAAATAAAACTCGGCATCACATTCCACTCAGCATCAAGCTTCACATAGATATATTTGTGCTTCCAGTGTTTGACATTCGGACTAGCTTGTATTGACAGCTGCATTCAGAGGATCTTGCATCGGGAACATTCACATTCAAAAGAGTCTCCCCACGCTAGCTGAGCTCAATTTGTCCCCCTCTGCAAATCGACATTTTGTACATCAACCTCGGCATAGGGATTTGTGGTTGTGTATCCTTCATATTTGTAGCAACTTGTATTGTAGTCCAAAACTGACTCTTGGCTTGCAGTGGGAAATTTTCCTATTTCCGCTCTTTATTGCATTTTGTATAAAATAGTGGATTAATTGGTGTAAATAAGACAATAGATTGGGCATTTGAAATCTCGTAGAGGAAAATACACAATTTCAAAGCCCTATTCAACAATCTCCTGATCAGAAGCTTCCTCTCCACGACGGAGTGCAAGGATCAAACTTCCCTTATCGACACGGTCCACAAATCACCTCACAACACTCTTTCGATGACAACTCCATGCTTTGCCTTCTCCAATTGAGGGGAGAAATTTGAATGTTCCGACTTCGTTTAGGTGTTTTATGGTTGTAGTTTTTAAGTTTATTTAGAGCCCATGGTTGGTTGTTTTCGAGTGTTTTTTTTTCTTTATTTTGTATTTTAGTTATGTTTTTGATATGGTTTTAAGTGAACTTTAGTTTTATGTGTTTAGGTTTTATGAAAAAGTTTTTGTTATGTGTGAGTGTAGTTAATTTTTTTTATATAGACAATAAAATTAGGTTGTTTTGTTTCGTTTCGTTTCGTTTTATTTTTTTTCCTCTTGTTATCGAGGAGGGGAAGGGTGAGGTGGTCAATATTGTTTATATTTTAATGTCATTTATAGTTTAATATTATTATTTTAACTCATTTTTGAGTATATCTATAATTATTTATTTTCTATAGTGTCAAATAAATAAATAAATATTCTTATTCATATTTTATTAGTTTTGTCTAATCTAATGTTTATATTCTCTTGTCGTTATCATTGTATCTATTATTAGTGTATGTCAAATTTTGTCAATAATATTAAATAAGCTTACGATTAATATATTTGTCAAATATAATAAGATCTTTAATGTAATAAAGTCCTTTTTTTATAAGGATAGTATTAGCAAGTTAATTTTTTTTTCATTGATTCAAAATAGAGGTGCAAATCATATATATACACTGTGATGTAAATTTCTAGAAATATTTAAGCATCATTGAAATATCTATCCATACAATTTCAAAAACCTTCTAAAATAATGTAATATCTATCTTGTTATTCACAGTTGGAGAATTCTAGAGGATTTGTGACTATCCATGTTGTGTTGTCATTCCCCCCGTATTACATTATTTTTACAAATGTACTCCTTAAACATTTCAGACTTTAACTTCCTAAGAGATTTTGTAAGGATATATGCTATTTGTGTATCTGTAGAGTAGTACTAGAGATGGATATGATGATGTAAAACTTGTTCTCAAATGTAGTGACATTCTAACTCTATGTGTTTTATCTTCATGATAAACAATATTCTTAACAAAGTTTAACACACCTTGATTGTCATAGTGAATGATGGTTGGCTTCTTTTCTTTGTAGCCCATATTTGCTAGTATGCGATGTAACCATATCGCTTCACACACAGCTCCACGTGTGATGTAATATTGTGCTTCAATGGATGAAAGAGTAATAACTATTTGTTTCTTACTAATCCATGATATCATATCAGATCCAAGATGAATATGTACCCTGACATTGACTTTTTGTCATTAATAGATCTGACATAGTCCGAGTCTAAATATCCTTGTAAGAAGAATTGAATATTCTTCTTATACTCCAGACCATACTGAAGTTTACCTTAGACATATCTTAAAACATGCTTTATTGCTATCGAGTGACATTTCTTCAGTTCTTGCATAAATCTAGAGAGATAACTCACATCAAAACATATATCTAGTCTACTATAAGTCAAGTAGATGATACTCTCGATGAGTTGTTTGTATAGAGTTGCATTTACTTGAGGTGAGTCCTCGAACCGATAAAGTTATAAGCCTTTCTCCATTGGTGTTGAAGGTGACTTACAATCTGACATTCTATACTTTTCTAGGACTATTTTGACATACTTGATCTGGGAGATAAAAAAGTGATTCTATTTATTCCATATCTTAAGGCCAAGACAACAGTGTAGTAGCCCCAAATCAGTCATGTCAAAGGATATTTTGAGATCATTCTTCACAATATTAACATGATCTTCTAAACTTCTTATGATCAAAAGATCATCTACATACAGAATAAGAATGATGATTTTTGATTCAACCTTTTTCATCTACAAGTTAGAATCCAAGAGGCTACGATTAAAACCATGCTACAAAATGTGATCATCTATTTTGGTGTACCATACCTGAGGATATTGTTTCAATCCATAAAGTGATTTGATGAGATGAGATTTCTTTTTAGGATGTTTTTCATCAACTAATCCTTTTATTTGGGTCATGTATACTTCTTCCTTCAGATCACCATTACGAAAAACACTTTTGATGTCTATCAATTGAATTCACCATCCATTATGTGCTTCAAGTGCACAAACAACTTTGATGGTCTTGATCTTTGCAGTGGGTACAAAGGTTTATTCATAGTCAATGCCCTCTTTCTGACCATATCCTTTTGATACTAGCTATGCTTTATGTTTATCAATGGATCCATCTACCTTTTATTTTATCTTGAAAACCCATTTGTAGCCTATGGGTTTCTTTCCTATTGGTAGATCAACAAGTTCCCAAGTTTGATTCTTCATAAGTGACTCATACTCAATAATCCATCACATTATTCTAATGAGGTTGAGTTAAATCTTCAAAAACATTGTTAGGTTCAGAGCTATCAACTATTATACTCATAAGTGTAAAATTTACCTCATGCCTAGTCTAACTCCTCGTTCTAACTTTGGATGAATTAGTGTCTCTATTGGTACCTAGTACTGACTTTGAATGAGAGCTCTATTTTTGTTGTGATGAACTTCTTGGTGGATGTGAAGAACTATTTGGTAGATGTTCTAAATATCCAAGATCAACATATAGTTCTCCTTGCAGCTCTAGAGGATCTAATTATCCAAGATCAACATACAACTCTCTTTATGGCTTTCAAGTTTCCTCATTATTTGACTCAGGAATTAATTTTTGAGAGGTGATTGGTGTTGATCTATCATTATACACCATTGAGTAAAAAGATGACTTGTCAAACACCACATCTTTGCTCTCATAGATTTTTATCATTTTTGGATCCTTGAGATGATCTACCTTTGAAGTAGTGTTGTATCCTAATGGGACGCATGGGAGTTTTTTGACTTGATTTTATTTCTATTCTTTGTTGATACATACATATAAGTTATGCAACCAAACACACGTAAATGAGAAATCAAAGGATTTCTACCACTCCATACCTCTTCTGGCATTTTATCCTTCAGCAATTTTGTTGCTACTCAATTGAGAAGATAAATAGTAGTTTGGATTGCTTTTGCCCAATAGCGATTCTCTAGCTTAGCTATTGATAACATACAGTGAGCCATCCCATTCATGATTTAATTACGTCTCTTAACAACACCATTCTACTGGTACGTGTAGGGAGCAATCAATTTTTTTATACCTTATTGGTTCAGGATTGCCAAGAATTTCTTTGACATGAATTCCCCCTTTGATCTGAGTGGAGGTGAAGTAGAGGTTATCTTGTCTCCTTCACAACCTGTTGATAGAAGATCTAAAAATGATAAAGTGCTTCACTCTTTTTCTTTAGGAAGAATACCCACATCTTCTAGGAGTAGTCATCCATGAATATTTAGAAGTACTTATATCCTGAGAATGAATCAGGTAGTGGTCCATATAAACCAGTGTGAAAAACCTCCAATTGTTTCTTGGCATGAAATAAGCTTCCTTTAAATGGATCCCTATGTTTTTTACCTTGAAGGTAACAAGGGCAAATGAGCAAGGAACTGGATAGCTTAAGAAGTCCAGGTACCATCCCTTTAGTACTTAACTCATATAATGAATTGGTAGATAAATGACCATATCAGTAGTGCCAAAGGGTAGTGGATTCTACCATTGAGGTAGATAATACCACTACAGAAGATTAAACAGTATCTAGAGTGAATAATTTGTCTTTAAGAAAAGCTTTAGCAAGAAATTTACCTTTTCATGATATTAGGTAAGTTTTGATGTTGTTTTTGAAAAAAAAACTCCACCTTTAGATGGTTATTCAATAGTTGGCTAACCAATAAGAGATTAGATGTCAGACCAATAACGTATAGTACCTTTATTAGTGTACATTTTTGCATTCTAAGAGGAATGGTAACTGATCCTATTCCTTATATAGTATACTCTTTGTCATTTATGATCCTAACCTATTCTCCATTGGGTTGGTCTGAAAGTGAATCGAATAGCTTCTTGTCACCTAATATATGTTTGGTAGCACTATAATCGATCAACCAAATATTCCTTGTGGGCTACGACATCTGGGAGACTAGTACCAAATTCTTGTCTTCATAAGATATCTCTTCTTCAGATATATCATCTTGTTGAGAAATGAGATGTCCCTTTTGTGTCTATTGATGGGGATATCTTTTTGATTTTTGAGAATCATCTCACCTTGATGTGATGGTAGACCTTTGTTTTCAGGCATTATACTAGTAGTTGTCTGTGTTATGAGTATTAGCTCAACAGATATGACACCATTTCTTTGACTTTTGTGATTTTTGATGTCGAGATTGTTATTGTTGTTTTTATTTCTATGGCTACTTCTCTGAAGGCCATTTATGAAACTTCTTACCTTGTTGCCTCTTTGAGATAAGAGATTTATCTTTGAATTAATCTTGGACTGAGTTGATATCTTCTACTTGCTACAATAGGGCCACAAGCTCTTCAAATGATATTGATTGTTTGATGACATTTAGTGTCATGATGAACACTCTAAATTTGGAAGGCAGTGCTCTCAAGGTAGTCTAGACCATGAGATCATCTTCTATATTCTCATTGAGTGCTAGTATCTCTATCTGTATTTCAACCACTCGATGTAAGAGTTCCTCAAATTTCTCATTAGACTCTATGGTGATCGTGTGAAGTCTCGATTGCAAATGGAGGATCTTCATCTTATTCTTTGCCTCATATATAGTCGTTGACTTATCGCATGCTCATTTTGGATCATCAACATCCCTAATATGTGGTTGGATGTCATCAGTGATACTCATCATGATTAGCATCAAGGATTTTACATTAGCCTTATCATGCTTTTCACATGTAACAAGACTAGTGGGAGCTTGCTCATCTCCTATCATGATTCCCCATACTCCTTCGAATAGAAGGATTGTGGGCATATTTTTTTTCCATGCAACATAATTTGGCCCTTTAAGTAGTTAGGCATCTGAGAGAAGTAGTTTTAGAATAGACATTGTAAAAAAAAATTATTTTATTTTATTGCTTAAAAATTATGTATTAGAAAGATGTACCTTATTGTCTCTCTCTGCTTTAGAATTTCACTTCAACCTTCAAAAAAATTTGTTGTGCATTGCCAATAGTAGTGTTTGATGTCACGAGTCTCACTACTACTTCTCCTAGCTTGCTATGGCTTTATATTTCTCCAAGGATTTGATCCAGAAACTTCGGCTGGTTTGATGTTGTGAGTCAAAGAAACAAGAATATTTACTTCTTATACCCTAAATAAAGATCCTAATTCTACCAATATCTATTCCACACCCCTTTAAACATTAACTTTCAGGACAATATTAAAATCTTTCCAAATGAAGAGTAACAATATGTGGAGCTTTGTATAGTCTTAATAAAAATGAGCTCTACATTGGTTCAGCTCTTTTATGTGGTCTACCTTTGTTTCACCTTCCCAAGCATTGACTAAGCAAGGGAAAGCTTCAACAGACTCATGTCTTACTTCTGTTGTGTCACTAGCTAGTGATTGTAGGTCACTTGATTTTTCTATATGAGCTCCTCTTTCAAACACTTTACCCACATTGACAGTACAAATTTCCACTCTTACCAACGTCATTGTACCTTGTCTCAATGATTTCCTCACTGGACTGCTAACTCATAAAAGGCATTGAAAATAGCTTCTACAGTTTGTGTTTTCTCCCAACATTTTTAGGCTTGACTGCAGTAACTATTCACCACATTGACCAGGTTGTTGCAGCTCTGATGAGGCTTTCCAAACTCTTATTGCTACATAGCTCTCTCTAGCTTTTCTTTCACCAAACTTTTGTTGCATACCTCCTCATGTGAGACTACTTTATGGTCACTTCTATAGGCTCACGCTGCTATTGCTATGATCAAAACATCCTTATTCTATAGTGTCGATAAGCTTGTCTCTCCTCATTGCACATCTTTGATCCTTTGCATCACCGAACTAGTAGCTCTGATTGTCTGGCTTCCTGATTGAGCCTTTCTTTTCCTTTGATTTTTTGGCCTAAATCTCTGATACCAATTATTAACAAGTTAAAAATGTTTTTCATTGATTCAAAATAGAGGTATAAAGCATATATATACAATGTGATGGAAATTTCTAGAAAGATTTAAGCATCATTGTAATATATATCCATACAGTTTCAGAAACCTTCTAAAATAATGTAATATCAATCTTGTTATTCACATTTACAGAATTCTAGACGATTTGTGACTATCCATGTTGTGATGCCAGATACATTTTTAGTAAAAGTTTATCTTTGGAAGTTAAAATTTTGGAGAATAATATGTATAAATTTAGTTTATGTGATTCCTCTCCCTATATTATCACTAACAGGAGGAATGTTGGAAAATCATTATATTAGTACTCATATTAACTAGTGGTGAGAAATAACGTTGTATGGACATATTGTTAGGTGAGTGTTTTATATTAAAATATATGAAGATGTGTGATTTGTTAGAACAAATCACGTAAAGTTCATAAAAGATACTATTATGATAAATTTAGCTAATAGATTGAGATAAGTAAGGAGAGATAGTTGTGATTTGATGATAAGCAATTTATTCTTACTTATATATATATATATATATATATATATATATATATATATATATATATATATATATATATATATATATATATATATATATATATAGCATTGAATAAATATCAAATTATGATTGAATAGAAATAGTGTCGTGCAGATTGGAACATTCTACTCTTCATCTTTATGGGGTGATTCTTAAGTTTGATTTTCATTTGTAGAGGAATTTTATGTTGTTTGTTTGTTGAAAGGGTTGGTCTGAAGTTTATACTAAGTTTATTGATTATTTTTAGTTTTATTTTGGGGTAGCTATTGTAATGAACCAAAATACTATAAATTCAAAAAAATTAATGGACATAGTACACAACTTTTGAAATAATAACCTATGTTGATTTGTAATGAATCTAAAAACTATCAAGAATAATTAAATTACCAATAGGTCAAGATCTTGAGACAATATTTAGAATTGATTCATATTTATTACTTGAAATAATTATAATCCTAAACCATTCTTAAATAAGTCCCAACTCATAACTTAGATTTGACATGCAAATATTTGAAAAATCTAAAATCTAACAAATGTCTATTTTTAATAGCTGCTATTTATAGTAAGTTTTGCATGCAAGCACATGTGGCTCTAATTTTTTTAAAAATATCCTAAATACTAAAATTAGACTATGGAACAAAATTCAACTAAATTTGACTTTCTGTTCTAAAAATATATAATTTCTAAAAATAGAAAACTCTCCAAATAGTCATTAAACATTAATTTTAAACCCTTAGACGATCATGTTTTGCCTCTTAAAATTATTGAAATTAAATATACATGGATAGAGTAGGTTAAGTTAGAATCAAAAATTTTGATACAGTTGTTTTGGCTCATGGAAGAACTCAAATAAAGTTACAGGTCAAAATTTATGGCCTCCAGAAGGTTGGCCTTTTTTTGCACCATTCTCCTCTGTTTGAAAATAACTCAGCTCCTACAAGTTTCTCTATTTATAATGATATATTTTTTCCTTGTCAATATTTTTCATCTCCCATTCTGTAATCCATGTCTTGTCTTCTTGCTGCAATCCTTTTCACTGTCCCAAATACTTGTTATAATTCATGTGCCTTGTGCTCACTATCTTCATATTGAAAACCTAAACTATTTTTTCTTTTTTCTTCTTTAGAAATTTCTTCTCCCAATTTACTTCTTAATCTTCATCATCTTCACCATCTTATCCATGGAATTCATATAAATCTTAAACATTAAATATTGAATATATATTAAAATTACGTGATACACTTATCTCATATGAATTATCATTGATTTCCTTAACAATTTAGCATGGTCTAATTTTCTTGTACTTCAATTAATTGTATGTGCCTTCTAAAAATTTATATTTTATCAAGTAAACCATTACCAATTCTCCTTCTTCAAATACCTTGGATCTTCTTCTGACATCCACTGCTACTTTATATTACTCATTATTTTTCTACAACTTTATTCTTATTCCTTGCAACTACTGCATATGCTATACAAATACTTCTGCATCATCACGAATTCAATTTACGATCAGAAATTGTAAGAAATCTAAAATACCTATAGGATTTCTCCCATAAACAATTTTAAAATATGAATTTTCTATTGATCTATTGAATGAATTGTTATATGCAAACTCAACTTATGGTAAAGCCACGTCCCTTTGCTTTGGCTTCTCTCCCACTATGCATCTCAATAATTTTTTTAAGCTCATATTTACAACTTCTATTTGTCCATCTATTTTTGGGTGATATGTACCACTAAATTTTAGCTTGGTACCCATATTCTTCTACAATTCCTCCAAAAATGACTTAGAAATTTTGTGTCCCTATATAAAGTAATAGTTTTTGGAACACCATACAATCTCACAATATCCACAAAAAAGAATTCTAAAACTCTAGTGGCATCATTGGTTTTCTTACATGCAATGAAATAAGCTATTTTAGACAATCTATCTAAAAAAAAAATTAAATCTTTATCTCTCTATATTTTTCATAATCTCAACACAAATTTTATACTCAAATGTATCCTTGGTTGTCTTAAAACTGGTAATGGCATGTATAGTCTAGTATTTTGTGCATGTGTTTTAGCTAGCTAACATATTTTTCACCTTGAAACATACCTTGTCACATTTCTCTTCATCTTTGGCTAAAAATACTTTTCTTCCATAAAATCTATTGTCTTTGTCTTACCAAAATGTCTAGCCAAACCACCACTATGTAATTCTCTTATTATACAATCTCATAAAGACCCAACTGGAATGCATAATTATTTCCCTTTAAAGAAATAACCTTCTTTTATAAGATACTCATCATGAATAACATCTATCCCACCTATTAGTGGATTCCCACACTACTCAACTACCTTCCTGAAATATGGATCAATATCATATAATTATTTAATAGATTCAAATCCAACTACTTCACTCATCATAGTAGTTAATAACTCTACCCTCCTGCTTAATGCATTAGCTCACTGATTCTATTTTCTTGATTTATGTTTCAACATAAAAGTATACCCCTACAAGAAAGAAACCCACTTTACAAACCTATTATTCAATTTCTTTTGTGTATTCACATACTTCAAAGCCTCATGATTTGTATATAGAATAAACTCTTTAGGCACCAAGTAATGATTTTAATATCTTAATTCTTGTACAATTTCATAAAGTTCAACATCATAAGTAGAATACTTTATCCTTACCTCATTCAATTTCTCACTGAAATATGTTATTAGCTTTCTTTCTTGACTCAACACAACACCAATTCCCACAAATGAAGCATCACAATCAAAATCAAATACTTTGTTAAAATATGATAATTTATAAAATTAGTGTTTCTGTAATCTTCTTCAAAATTTTAAAACTTTATGTGGCTGCTTTAGTCCATGCAAATTCCTTCCCTCTCATGTAATATGTTACTAGTGCCACAATAATACTAAAAATTTTAATAAATTTTCTATAAAAAGTTGTTAAACCATGGAAACTTCTTACCTTTGAAATGCTTCTTGGAATATGCCACTCAATAATTTCCTTTATCTTTTCTTCATTCATTTTCACACCATCTACTAAAATTACAAATTTTAAAAATACCAAACTGTTCTACATAAACCTATACTTCTTCAAATTTGCATACTTCTCTTTTCTTAATAAATCCATTACCATTCTCAAATGTTGTAAGTGTTTTTATTAATGATGGTGATATGTAGGAATTATTATTATATCTATTTAGATAAAAGGTTTTATATATACTTTAAATGAAAAATATTGAAACATGATGATGGATAGTGAAAATCTAGTGCATATGGTGTCTAAAGAATACAATGTGGAGATTGACATGTGGTTGTCATTCCATCTAAGAGAATTGGTGTAAAAATGAGTATATGGAAAATAATGTTCCACCTATATGACATGAAATTCTAATATCTATGCATATGGATTCTAGATTTAGTCATAGTGATATGTGTTTGTGTATATATAAAACTAAAATGGGAGTAATCATACCCCAATGGAAATAAACCTATGTAATTCCATGTAGAAACTGACTATATACTAAGCTTGCCTAATAATATATGACTAAGACTATGCTAATATGAACTATAATTGGTGTACCTTTTGGATAATTCTATAATATTATGTTTTTGAGGCTACTAGTCAATGGCATGGTGGGTAGACTATAACACACTATGCTTCTACCAATGTATTTCAATATTGTACAAAAGTGTTATTTCTTAGAGAAATTGAGACTAATCTAAGTGTGATTATGTTTAATTGTATTTTCCTGAGTTTGAGCTCTGTAATCTATGTATGTGTATTAAAAATTATATTTTGAGTGTAATAGGATTGATTTATCTATGTGATAAACCCCTATGAATAACCCCTCTTTTAAGGGGAGTTGTTAAACCTCTATATAAATGTCCTCAAAGTAAAATATATGCATCATGTGTGTTAGACTGAAAATATATGATATTTATGTGATAAACCAATTTAATGTGTATACATGACATCAAATTGTAAAAGAGATTGAGCGTAAGTTACCAATGTATGGTGTATGTTAGATCTAGCATTCACAATTTTATCAAGAATATATAATAATGTAAGCATGTATATGAATATAAAATATGGATATAATCTATGTAAACTACTTGGAGGGATGGAACATGATATCCATCAAGGCACTCAAAGAGGAAATGGAGATACATGAGGTCCCTCATTGCATCACAAATGAGATTTGAAAGATACAAGAAAGAGATAAGTGTCATGGCCATGAAACATACATGAAAGCATACATAGAAACACATGAGGCACACAAAGTAGTCTAAGTGGTTACAATACAAGTCATATGGGCACATGTCATTAAATCTAAGAAAAGACACACATACAATGAAATGTTTAAATGTTCACATCTAATAAAAAACACACAAGTTTGGTTTAGATCCACATGAAAGGACATGTTAAACTACCCACAAAAATAATAAATAAGCACACAGAAGGACATGGGCACATGTCTAAAGTATACACATAGTGAAATGAATTGGATTAAATACATGGAATAATGGAATATTCAAATTCCCTTGAATAGATCTATAATAAAAAAACACACAATCATATCTAGATTAGTAAAGCTATAAATGAAATTATGCATAAACATGTGTTACAAATATGTATCAGAGCAAATACGTACACAATTTTAGTCTATAGTATAGTAGTAGCTGGCAAAAAAATTAGTGTAATATAAGATGATCAATATCAAGATATAATCAAAGCTAAAATTATGATGTGGAGTATATAATAATATAACCTAGCAACTTGAAATTTGTGCATATAGTTCCACTAATGGACTAATATATCAATGTTAAATTGGTGTGTGTATATGTGCCCCTAATGGGTGAATAATACCAAATCTAGATGTATGTAGAGGAACAAAGCCCTATAGTAATATGTGAACACTCAAATGGAATAAGTGAGCATGTATCTATGATAAAACTAACTACACTATCATAGATAGCATATGTAGTACCTAAAAAATAGAAGGAATATAAAAATGGAAATTAATACAATATGAAATTTATAATTTTGAGTATATTTAAATGGTTTTATATTTTTTTATCATATTAGACTATTTTTTAATAATTTTTTGAGTATAATCTATGTACAAGCAACATGAAAATTAAAATATGTACAAGTAAAATATCGGTTGTACTAACCGATGTGTGTTATAGGAGACTCAATATCAAGGTCACTTGTATCAAGTAAAGAGAGAGTGACTACATGTGATGTACGATGAGATATATATGACATGATAAATGGATGTAATAAATAATTTGTAGTTTAAACTAACTCTGAAGTGTGGCTATGAATATGTGGAGCTGACTGAATTGCCCTATGAACTATGTGGCTCTTGGGGACCTATCTGGTAGAAGAAACTATAACTAGAGTGGATGATCTATATAGAGTGCTTTGGGGACTCCGTAATACTCATATAGGTGTTAATGGGCTAGGGAGAGGCTCTATAAAGTCTAAAACATATCTCTAAAATAAAGGTCTCTCTAATTAAGTTCTATGTGGGAATGTATATATACGTGGGTATGTTCTAAAAGTAGAATGCACCTACATTGATGGCTCAACTGATATCTAAGGTATGCTAATTATTATATGTTTGGAGCTATTTATAATGACCACTATGTAATTGGTTGTGAACTAGGTAAAGTATACTCATATGAAAGGCCCTAAACTATATCATCTTGATTTGTATGTATATACTTAATACATCTATGTATAGTGGAGAGAAGGGATCTAAGATGTTATATCCAAGGCCTATCTAATAACATATCAAATGTTTCAAAACTAGGTATAACTATGAATATGGTGGCCAAATGTGTAGGCCAAACCTAAAATGGAAGTGTGATCTCCCTAAAAAAGATCTAGGCATGACCAATAAATCAATCAATACTTATATCTGTCAAAGAAATATGCTGACTTGAATTGCCTAAGTGACGTAGAAGTGTAATATTACACATATTTATGCTTCACCTATTCTCAACAATGATACTCCAAATAGGATGATGATCAATGTAAGCTCATACAAAGTTTGATTATAAATATGAATCATTTTCAATGATTTGTTATTCTTAGAAAGTGATAAGTGGCCTAGCTACCATTATAGTATGATACACAACAATGATATTATATAGAATGTGTGTGTTCATTATATAAATATGATAAGATGATATAGGTGGATATGCCTGATAAGTATAATAAACACCTGAAGTGTCTGTTATATCATTAGCCTTATGCTTTATAAATGGATCATAAAATATTTTAATTTATTTTTCTTTAATCGATTGTGCTTTGGATGTTTTAGTAGGGGTGATCACATAAATTATATTAGCATTTATCAAATCTTAGATCTTATGCCATAAGTTGATGCATCTATTCTGAGTATGGCTTGGTACCTTATGATAATCATAAAATGCATTAGAATCATAATTATTTGGAAGAGGCCTAGTTTTATCAACCTATTTGATGATAAGGAGAGATATGATATTGCATTATAAAAGTTGTCAGAAAACATGAGTTATTGGCTTGGTAACATTTATAAAAGGTCTCCTTGGATGAGATAATAAAATAAGATGAAGAGCTAGCTTTAAGGTTTCATTGATTATTGTCCTTACCTCATTGATGTTTTCATTGGGCCTCACCTTAGATGGGATCTTAATTAAACTCTTATAAGTGAAATTTAATCTGGTTATGGACTTTAACTTGCCCAAGAAGATACTTTTCACTTTCCATTCCTTCATTGTATGATATAGATCTGTAAATGATGGAAAACTTTTAAATAATATACATTCATGTAATATCAATAATAAAGTTTTCTTTAATATGTCTTGGAGTTATCTATCTTCAATGGGGATATTCATATTTTCTAATATGGTTTTATATCTCAAGACATGTTCAGCAATTGGCTTATTAGATTTTTGCTTTAGTTGAGAAAATTTAGCATACAAAACATTGTCACTGATTTTGATTGATAAATGTGCCAAAAACATATCTAATCAGATTAAATGTTGTGATGGATAGATTAGGTAAATCATAGAACCATTATAGTGCATATTCATTTAAACTACGAGGGAATAACTTAGTTAGAAACCAATAATTAGACACATAATTCAAACATGCTACATGAAAATAACACAAATGATACTCTGGGTCACCCTTAACATTATACGGTGTAAGTTTTGGTGTCACAAATATAGATCGTAAAGGATTTGGTGCTATTTTTTGTGTCAATGGTGTATGTATCACAACATGAGAGTCTAAGGAATGAGATCGTCTAGTGGCACCCTAGTCAAGATGCAACATATTGGCCTATAGAGAATGGATCTCTTTACTAAGGGAGTGTACATCTAGAGATGATGGATATGTACTAGCCATAGGAGGTGTTAATACTAGTGAGAGTTGGCTTGTTATATCAAGTTGTCATAGAGTCTGAGTTACCCACTTAGTAGGTGTAGTAATATCAGAATCTATGTGGTTAGAGGAATTACATGTAGTATACTTTAGAAGCACTTGTTGAACAATACATATATGATCATATTTCATAACTAAATTATTAGGAATGAAAATTTGAAATTATCTCTTATTGGTCACATCAAATCGGTTATCAAATTTAGCCATTGTAAGTTGGGATGTAGGAAAAAAAAGTTGTATATTTTGAACCTTTAAATAAATTAAATATATAAAAGATTGAAAAAATAAAATAATGAATTGGATCTAATTTTTTAATTAAATATAATGTAAGTATAGGATTTAGAAGTTATTCAAAATAACTTGGGTTCACCAAGTAATTTATCTTTTTAGGATTATTGAATTTAACTCTAAGGTTGATAAAGAACTAAACAATAAATCGGGAAGTAAAATACTACAATATCAACAACGACTAGTTTGTACAATTATTGATTTATCTAAATTTTTTATAAGTATTAATGGAACAAAAAAGGTGTAGTTAGCTATAAAATATGATTGAGATAAACAAGTGGTAAGCTAAGAAGTGGTGTAAGAGTAGTTTAGAGTGTCATGAGTAGAGAACATGTGTCATATCCCTCTTCAAACAGTAGCATGACCCTCTTTCCATATAATGCATTAAACTAATGACCTTTTGTTTTACACTAATGAACATGTGTAGGTGAAGTAGTGAAATTATGTGCAATCTTCACCCTATTTTGGGAAGCATGTGCCTATATAATTGAGACCTAGATTGTCACTTATTTTAATTTTAGACTAATTTATTTGTGAAACCCTAAGCCTTCATATTTTTAAGGATTTTTATTAAAATAAGTAGATGAAGAGTGGTGTTAGTAGGGTGGGTTGGGAAAGACCTCAACACCCCATGTATTGAGCACTACCTAAATACCAATATCTCAAAATGGGTTCCATCCTGATGTACTTCTTTTAATGTAAGTGCTAGTGCAAGTAAGAATGATGCTAGTAAACTTGAGTATGAATGAAAATTTGATTGCTTTGAGTGTGAATTGGGACTGGAATCCTAAGTAAAACTAAGATTTAGGCTACTATATATGGATGTATGCAAAAATAGGGGTAAATAAGGATTAATAACCTTAATTTTTATGATTGTTTCTAAACTTGTTCATGAAAATTTCCATCTAATGGATACATGAATTAGAGTGGTATTTACATAGTGATATGGTGCTTCTTGAAACATGAAATGAGACTAGGCTAACCCTAAGATGGATAAGTGAGTGGAAAATTATCCTTAAGTGGTAAAAGAAGATAAAGGTAAATAGTGTTTCCCCATTTACAAATAACACATTGCATTATAGAACAAATGTGCCATAAAACTATATAGGTGCATAACATGTGTGAAAAAAATATGGGATGCCTAAGTGATGGATTAATGTATCTCTTGGTATATATTTAAAAATCTAGACAAACATTGAAGTTAGAAAAAGGATGAAAAGAGGACCTAAGATAGGTCTAGATCTAAGCTAAGGATAGGGAAGTGTCAAGTCACACTAATTGCATTATATGACATTTTAGATGACTACACTATATCATGTATAAGAACCACTGCAAAAATAAGAAAAATTGAAGAATCAACATTCTTTATTATATATTTTTGTATCTTTACCATGTTCTCTTTAGACTCACTAAACATAGGAAACAAAAAGAATAGGATATAACATAAACTATTTCATAATTCAAAATAAAATTACATTTTAGAATTTATCGAATAACAGATAGATTGGATAACTTAAAGAATATTTATTTAGCATTATCTCCATTTATAAAGTGCCAAATAGTTTCCATTTTTCTAAGATGTATGCACCTATTTATTATGGGTGAATCATGGTATCAAATAATTTCATAACCGATATTAAAGGATGATCATGATGAAGATTGATACTAAAAAACCAAGCCTTGATAAATAGATGCACACATTCTAAATTAAAATACTTCTTTTTATTTCCTTAAAAAGTATGATTTATAGATATGAAATCTAAATAATGGTTTCAATCACTCTAGAGATAGTTATAAAGAAACTAATTAGCTTAATCTCATGTTATTTTACTTAATGCATTGAATGAATGTTATTGTTCTTGGAATGATAAAATGAACAAGATTTAGACCCATGTGTTTTTATTCCATGAGAATAAACACATTTGTTTTAGTTTATTATAATGCATATTTTGGAATATCTATGCACCCTGAACCATTGGATTAAATAACTTGCATTATTTAAAATATTAATGAGCCCTGATTAGAAAGATAATATTAATATAATATTAATAAGGTGGTTATCCAACTTATATTGATTCATTATGGAAAAATTACCATCCACCCTTGTGAGAGAGATTCACAACTATAAACCAATTAAATATTTAAGTCTAGTTATGTGTGTAATGAACTAGTAATATAGATCATCGACCATTGAATATTGTTGGGAACTAGTATGGTCATAGAATTGTGTGTTGATTTTGATATACACTATATGTAATTCAACTATCCATATGTAAATATAAAAATAATATGAGGTTAATAAATTATTGCATCTCTACATGTGCCAACATTTGTTTCATGTTAGAATAACCTTAAGAGCTGAAAGTGTGAATGGATGATCTTAAAATAATATGCCTAAATTTGATTAGGTATAACATAATAAATTTCTGGTAGTAAGATCATGATATTCTATTATTTTTATGTTTGATGTAACCTATTATGGTTTATAAATGAACTAGTCATTATTATACGGCAAGGAATATTGTTCAATTCTATCTCTTTATAGGTAAGAGAAATAGTTAAACTGAAGTTCAAGGCAATTACTTAAAACAAAATTAAAATTCATCTTATTTGGAATAGGAATATTCATATTAAAGACTGACATAAACAACATAAGGCTTAAAATTCTTCAAATGATTCATAAATACATCCAAGTGTTGCTCATTATTAAATGAAGAAAGTCCTTAAGGTTGAAATAATATCTAAGTTAGACCCATATCACTTTTTTGGCTTCCTTTTATTTAGGTATCTAGATTAGATTTTGTTGGGAATTAAATAAACAAAATTTAGTTGATTTAGCCATTTTTTGTGTTAAAAGCCCTTGCCTTAGGATAATAAACCTTTATGAATTTAGAGTAGGTTATATATTTCATAAGGACCAAACAATCCCTTGTTATTTATGGATCCAACTATTATCCATGAGTAAGGAAGTTATCTTTAGAATCAAAGGTAGAAGAAAACCTCATTAGAATATTTTTTACAAATTTCGTTGTTAAAATTCCTTTAAAGTTTTAATTTTAAACTGTTTCTTTGTCATGTAGACCTAAGGACTTAGTCACTTGCCTTCATTCTCATTCACATTTAGTTGAATGTGTTTTTGCTCAATAATGTGGCATTATCATTGACATTATTTATTCATTATTAATTAAAATTGGTTTGTCTTGGTTACCATTAGACTTAGGCAATCCTAGAGGGACATGATCCATGCCTTAGTTGTGTGCCTTCACACTTATTCATGCATGTTCAAAAGTATATATTATTAGTCATTTGGTTTAAAAATTGGAGTTTTCTTTAGATCACCATCTTACTTATCCAAATTTTTAAGTGTTTGGTCATTAACGTGTAGAAGCCCTTCACATTATTTTTTAGATTACCACTTTTTGATATTTTGTATCTTTTCAACTAGTCACATAATTTGTCCTTAGTCAACTAAGAATGCCGCATGTCATAGTTTCATCGTGTTATATATTTTCATTAGTTTTTCTAAGGAATGAGTTCGATTTGGCCCTTTCATTCCACATATTATGATTTCACACACTCTCAAGTCATGAAGTTAGTTAGAACATATCTCAAGGATTGTAGGGTTATGAGGTAATATGATCTTTCCACTTTTCAACCCTAAATTCAGTCATGGATTCACAATTTTATTCTAAGGCTTTCCCTTTGAGTAGTCTATGAGCCTATGAAGTAGTCACATGTTGTCACATGGATTTGTAACTCAAGAATCCATCCAAAGGGATGTCACCCCTCCACTTAGATTAATGTGTCTGTAATTTTCAACACTACAACATAAATTAATGTGCAACATGTATTAATGTCTTTACTTCACAAGCTTGTGAGTAAATGAGAAGGTACCAAGCATTGTCACAGTACTCAATCAAAACAATATGGCAAAGATTATTTTATTATGCTAATTCTATGTATCATGAGACACAAGGGAAGGGGGAGATGGCATCAAATAGTGGGCAAGGCCCATGAATTAGTTAGCGATATCAACTTATGAGTGCCTAGTTAAATTTGATGATCTTCCTACCCGTCAGACTATCAAGCATGCAAGAATAATAAAATTTACATGCACCTCTATCATTAATTAGTATTCACAAAGATTATATTGGGTGATACTCTAGCCTTGGTTAATTATGTGATAAGGGTCATAATAGTCTCAAATGACTGCAAGGATATATTTAAGTATGATCAAAATTGGAAGCATTAGCTTGAGAGAAGGTGTTAAATATTTAATGAGATAATTGTGGCCCTAATCTTGGTAGGAGTAGTTTTTTGTGGGTTGATAACCCAAATACCTAGGATCATAACTTTTCAATAACATTGTTAAACCAAGATTAACTCGATAGACATCCCACATTAATTTAAAAGGATTAATATTGGATTGTAAATACAATATTGGTGATTGGAAATAAAGGGGATTAATGGTGATTATATTGTTAAGCATTTCATTCATTCACTTTGCATGAGATAAATTAAGTTGTTTAAAGAAAAAAATTGTAGTTATTTTTCAAGTATCACAAAGGGGTGATGCACATTGGTACCAAAGTAGGGTTAAATATTGCTGACCTTTAAGGAGACTTTTGGATGAAAGTTGTGGATGTAGAATTGAACTATGTGCATTAAGGGAGTAATGTATAGATTTGGCTACTATGTGACGGCCCTAATAAAGAGTTTTCAATAAGAGAACATAAAATACCTCAAATTTTAATTAATCTATTGAATCAATAATCAAAACTTTGACTCTTGGTCTAGTAAACAAAGACTACTACAAGTGAAAAAAAAACCCTTGAATGGTTATATAATAAGTTTTCCACTATGTGATCTAATATTCCAAAGATAATTAGAACCATATGCTTGTAAATTTAAAAAATATGCATAAATGAATTTTATGGAACCCTATTTACAGCCATATCTAAGTGTGTATAGTCCCAAGTAAGATTGAGAAATGATTAATGTTGTGTTGATAGACTTATAAATGCATGATATGACCTCATATATTACTAATAAATTGAAATTTATCTCAACAACTCTACTAAAAATGAAAAACATGGCCATCCTTGATGGAGAAATAGAAATATAATTTAGATCATGTTATTTTAGGAAAGGAACTTGACAACCTATTATTGTGTATGAAGTACTGTCTAAGTGTTATGATTGAGCTTTCTCTTCTTCAATGTTTTAACTAAATACAAATATGTGATTTTTTATTATGAATTTAATTATGACTACATTTTATCTTATTTCCCTTTGCTGAAGGATAAGAGTTTATCTGTGACCTTTAAATCTAATTTGATTTATTAGCAATGTCCTTTGTGGACTTTCACATCTTAGAAAACTATGGTTGGAATATTTTATTTAAAATTTTGTTATTCTTATTCTATATTTTTTATTTTATATCCTCTATGATTTATTTTAGTGGGTTGAATAAAAATAATAGATCTTTGTATCTGGTAGTTTCATTGAGTTCACCAGCATTATCAACTACATAACATAGAGGTTAATGCTAGGGTGTGGGAGATGTGGTTAAGTCCTAGATTAGTGTCTTTAGGGGATATTATTTCTAGTGGGGTTAAATGTCTCCACTATACATAATACAATTCTTTATTGTACATGTGCTACATGCCTTGATAACACCTAGATCTCAAGTTGTTGTGGTTTTTATGGACCCAATATTTGTTGTGAAGTTTTCTAGATTTTAATATTTTGTTTGATCTTTATGTCATTGTTAAATTTATTTATGAGTGAATGGTGATCCCATTTAGGTTATCTAATTTACCTAGAACATTTATCGTGGTGATAAACACAATGTTAGGAGAACACAATGGTGAGTTTGTGGTGGTTTATTTTGATGATATTTTAATATTTAGTAAGACAAAATAGGATCTCTTATAGAATTTGAGAGTGGTATTAGATTTTTTAAGAAAAGATAAAATCTATGAAAATTTCAATAAGTGTAGGTTTATGCATAATAATATTATATTCTTGGGATTTGAAGATTCAATAGAAGTTGAAAAAATGGATGAAAAAAATGTGAAGGTAGTTGTTGAGTGGACTATCCAAAATATAATCATGGAGGTAAGAAGTTTCCATGGTTTACCAAATTTTAACAAAAAAATTATTAATAATTTTAGTAGTCTTATTGTACCAATAACAAATTGTATGAGAAGAAAATAATTTGCATGAACAAGGGAATAAATACAAAGCTTTGATTTGTTGAATAATAAAATTATAGAAAAGACTATTTTAATATTACCATATTTTATCAAAGTTTTTGAGGTTGATTTTGATGCTTCATTTGTGTTAATTATTGTTATGTTGAGTCATGAAGGAAAACCAATAGCATATTTCTATGAGAAATAAAACGATGTAAGAACAAATTATTCTACATGTGATGTTGAATTTTATGCCATTGTACAATCATTAAGATATTAGAGGCATTACCTGGTGACTAAATAATTTATATTATTTACTAATCATGAGGCTTTGATGTATTCGAGGAATTAGAAGAAGTTAAATAGTAGTCATGTAAAGTGGGTGTCTTTCTTGTAGGATTATACTCTTGCGTTGAAGCATAAATCAGGGAAATAGAATCAAGTAGCTGATGCTTTATGTAGGTGAGTGGGGTTGATAACTACTATGGTGATGCAAGTAGTTGGATTTAAATTTATTAAATAAGTATATGATACTAATCAAAATTTTAGCAAGATAGTTGAGAAATGTAGGAATCCATTAACATGGGATAAAATTAATGTATATGAAGATTAGATTATGTAGGATGGTTATCTCTTGAAAGGAAAATAATTATGTATTCCAATTGGGTCTCTAAGAGACAATATTATAAGGGAATTACATAGTGGAGATTTGGATGAAAATTTTGGTAAGACAAAGACAATATCTTTGGTAGAGAATAATTATTTTTGGCCAAAGATGAAGAGAGATGTGAAAAGATATGTTTTAAGGTGTAGAATATGTCTAGTTGCAAAAAAACATGCAAAAAAGACATGGCTATACATACCATTACCAGTTGTAAGAGGACCATGGTCAGATTTGAGTATGGATTTTGTGTTGGGATTACCAAGCATAAAAAGAGGTAACAATTCAATTTTTTTTGTTGTAGACATGTTTTTAAGATAGTTCATTTTATTTTATGTAAGAAAACCAATAATTCCACTCGAATTATAGAACTATTTTTAAAATATATTGTAAGATTGCATGGTGTTCCAAAAACCATTACATCATATAGGGACACAAAATTTCTAAGTCATTTTGAAGGAATTTTTGTAGCAAGATGGGGACTATGCTACAATTTAATATGGCATACCATCCCAAAATAGAAGGAGCTTGCAAAATTTGTTGAGATGCATAGTTGGAGAGAAGCCTAAGCAATGGGACTTAGATTTATTGAAAGATGAGTTTGCATATAATAGTTGAATAAATAGATCAATATGTAAATAAACATTTCATATCATTTATGGCATAAATCCTATCAGTGTTTTAGATTTTTTATAGTTACCAATTGCATAAAAGTTAGTGATGATGTAGAAGCATTTATAGAACATATACAACAATTACATGAAGAATTAAGAATAAAGTTACAAGAAAGTAATGAGAAGTATAAATGAATTGAAGATGTCAAAAGAAATTAAAAAATATTTGAATAAGGATATTTAGAAATGGTTTACTTGAGTAAAAAGAGATTTTTGAAAGGGACATATAACAAGTTGAAGTCCAAGAAAAATAAACCATGTAGAATTGTCAAGAAAATCAATGAAAATGCTAGAATTTTGATATCTCTCCAATATTTAATGTTTCAAATTAACATGATTTCCATAGAGAATATGGTGAAGGTGAAGAAGATGACAAACTAGATAAGAATAAATAGGTGCCAAAGAAGAATGAACAGATAGTGCAGGTTCTAGATAAGAAGATAATAAACACTAGACAAGGACGTTGTGATAGTTATTTGGTATAGTGTGAAGGATTATACAAGGAAGAAAAGACTTAGATTAAATAATGAGATCTAAGTAATATTGATAAGAAAAAATGGCATCAATACAATTAAATAAAGTTGTAGGAGTTGAGTTATTTTCATCCAGAGGAGAATGATGAAAAAAAAATTGAACTTCCAGAGGCCATAACATTTGTTACATAGCTTCATTTGAGCCCATATTTATGCCAAAACAATCAGATCAAAAATCTTAATATAGACATAAAATACCCATATAGTTATGGGATGTTTTCTATATTTTTCAAAGGTGAATCGTGACCATCTGAGTGTCTAAAATTACAATTTAATTTAATTTTTGATATTTTCTAAATTAAAAATTATCTATTTTTGTAACTAGACTTGAAATTCAATTTAAATTCATATGATATGTTAATTTGAACTTTACAAATGTCATATTTTCTTGTCAATCATTATACAAAAATTGATATTTATATTTATTTTTATTTATGGTTAAATCATCTAAATGAATAAATCACTTCCCATTAATATTACTGAATATATTTTTTTAAAAAAATTTAAAACATTATTATACACCAAATTATAAAAAATATATATCATACTAGTATAAATGTATAAACATTTTTCAGATAATTGAAATGTAATTATTGATATTACAGGAATCAAATGTTTTATTTATATATTTTACTTTATAAAAATAATGGCTAATTAATTAAAACAATAGTTTTACATGCACAACACATATTCGATTTAAAGTTTTCATGTACGGTTTGATTGTTTTATTCCATGTATATCCTCTTATCTCATTTATAGTTCTACTTTTTTCCATTATTGTATATATATATATATATATATATATATATATATATATATATATATATATATATATATATAACTATGTAACTAAGGTTGAGTCAGAAAGATGTTTCTTACTATTGCATTCAATCTCTCTTCTTATAAAACAAGGAATGAAGCCAATACTATCATATTTATTTTTAGATTTAAATTATTCTTACAGTTTATAAGGCCATATATTGGCATTAAAAAGGACGTGTGAAAAAAAAAATGAAATTAATTTTATATTAAGTACATTTTTACATTTACGAGGGTTTTAAATATGGTTATGGGTGTTAAACATGATTAAGGTTTTAAACATGACCTTTGAGCAGGTAGGGGTTATGGTGTTAGGTTTTTTTATAAAGGAAGAAGGATGAAGCATGATCGAAGGCAGAGAAAGTACGGAAGGAAAGGAAGATGAAAAGCATGGAGGAATTTGGAAAGGCAATAACAAACTCAGATAATAAATAATAAAATGTCAACTGAGGCATCATCATGAGGAGGAACATTGAACATAGTGGATTCGCACATTGGGGCATCATAATAATAAGAAGGGTTCCATTTCATTTACAGAAGTTGTTCCCTGACCTAGAATAACAAGCTCCCACTGAAGCCCTTTAACCTTAACACACTAAAACCTCTCTGAATACTTTTACAAGGAGCAGATTGAATTGGTGTAAGAAAATAAAAAACGGTTTACATTCAAAAGTGTCATTTGATGCTTAAAAAAACATTGGCCAAATCTATCAAATATTCAATCTTAAATTTCTAAATTATGACAACCTTAATTTAAAATATAAATTAAAGATTTATTCATTTTATTTTTTTACTTGATTAATAATAGAGATAAATTTTTTTAAGATTATATTTTTGAAATAGATCATCAACTTCTTATTATAAAACCATAGTATCCATCCTTCAACCCACTGAATGAATCCATTACCATTATACATGTATGAGTTCCCCTTCCTCATTTTCATTTCCAATTTTGTGTTGACCCTAGTGTAAGGTAATATGGAACACCATCGATAAGTTTTAGATGACATATCTTACCATTATCAATTCTCTAGTACCATTTTGCATGCATCATTTTGAACATTGATATCTCAAATGATTTACCATAAAACAATGACTTGAATGTTTTTTTATACAACATTTGGCCATGATATGCAGAATCTCAAAGATAAATAAGGAGTCGTACTTATGGAAGGATGTCCTTTTAGATATAATTACAGTGCATGGATAAAATCCTGAGAGCGAGGCTTTGGATTCGGTGTCCAGCAAATTGTGATAAAAATATTTCATTTTTAAAGTGAGGATCCCACAGATCTAATAATTGATATCACATTAAAATAAAATAATGAGATTAATGATATGTCAAGAACATTGGTAGAACCAAGAGTTTTTATTTCAAAAGGTAAAATAACTAATTATTTATGTGTTAAATTTCAACGTTATTCATTTATTATTCATTTATTTATTTTTATTATTATGATGATCATGATAATGATTGGTCATCCATTTATTTTTTGAATCAAAAAATTCATAAGTTATGGCAGATTGGACCGTTAAGAAAAGAAAGAAAGAAAAAAAAAAGAAAATTCCCAAAGGACCAAGAATCAGCGAACGTGACCCTTCTCTCCCACGAAAAACATGTTAGGAAAGGTCGGTCATTGTCACTTGATAGGTCATAGTATGAATATGTTAAAGAAATAATTGTATTAGTGTTCAAATTTACTAGCACAGTGAGCAATATTGTTGTATGGGTGTATTGTTGAGTGAGTGATTTATATTAAAATATATCAATGTATGTTAGTTGTTAGAAATTATTAAGTAGAGTTTTTAAAAGATAGGATTGTGAGAGATGTAAGGGATATATTGAGATAAGTTTAGTTTTTTTTTTTTTTTTTTTTTTTAATTTTTTTTTGTTATATTTTCATTATATATGTAATTCTGTGGTATTGAATAAATATTAAATTGTGATTGACTAAAAATCATGTTGTACATATTAAAGTCTTTGACATTTAATTAATATGGGTGAATTCATAATACTGGTATCAAGAGTAGGTTTCTTATAGATGTCTCTATTTACTCTATTCATTTATTTATGGATCAAAATAATTTTTTGACTATGCAATGTAACCCACATGAAAATTTCATTATTTCTACCATTCACCTTGTTTACATATTATAATAAACTTTATGTGAAAATCACATGCACAATTTTTTACAATCACCATTCACAAAGATTACCCTCTAAAGTCCATTTTATTTGATCTTTTCGCTATTTACATGCCATTTTATTATATATATATAAACAGACACACACAATGTTTTTTTGATAAGATTATATATCATTTTTGTGAAGGTTAAAGTTTTTGTTTGTTGTAATTCTCATGCCCTAGATCATACTCTATGAAATCAAACTCGGCATCACATTCCACTCAGCATCAAGTTTCACACAGACAGATTTGTGCTTCTAGTGTTTGGTATTCAGACTAGCTTGCATTGACAGCCACATTCAGAGGATCTTGCATCGGGAACATTCACATTCAAAAGAGTCTTCCCACGCTAGCTCAGCTCAACTTGTCCCCCCACTGCAAATCGACATTTTGTACATTAACCTCGGCATAGGGATTTGTGGTTGTGTATCCTTCATATTTGTCGCAACTTGTATTGGAGTCCAAAACTGACTCTTGGCTTGCAGTGGGAAATTTGACTATATTCCACTATTGCATTTTGCATAAAGTACTGGATTAATTGGTGTAAATAAGACAATAGATTGGGCATTTGAAATCTCGTAGAGGAAAATACAAAAATTTCAAAGCCTTATTCAACAAGCTCCTGATCACAAGCTTCCTCTCCACGACGGACTGCAAGGATCACACATCCTTTATCGACAGGTCCACAAATCACCTCACAACACACTCTTTCAGTGACAACTCCATTCTCTGCCTTCTCAAATTCAGTTGAAAAATTCAAATGCTCCGACTCCGTTTAGGTGCTTTAGGTTTGTAGATTTTAAGTTTATTTAGAGCCCATGGTTGGTTGGTTTTTATTTTTCCGAGTGTTTTTTTTCGCTTTATTTTGTAGTTGTGTTAAGTTCTTGATATAGTTTTAAGTGAACATTAATGAACATAAACTTTTGTATGAATATATTGTTAGGTGAGTGTGTTATATTAAAATATATTAAATATATGATTTGTTAGAACAAATCATGTAGAGTTGATAGAAGATATTATTATGAGAAATTTAGCTGATAGATTGAGATAAGTAAGGAGGGATAGTTGTGATTCGATGATAAGATATTTCTCCTTATTTATATATATAACTGTGTGCCATTGAATAAATATTAAATTGTGATGAATAGAAAAAGTGGCGTGCATATCTGAACATTCTACTCTTCACTTTCATTGGGTGATTCCGAACAAAATATTATATGTCAATCTTGATAGAATTTTATGTTGTTTGTTTGCTGAAGGGGTCAGTCTGAAGTTTTATACTCAATTTGTTGACTATTTTTAGTTTTATTTTTGGATAGCCATTGTAATGAACCCAAATACTATAAAGACAAACAAATCAATGGACACAGTACACAAGTTTTGAAATAATAACATATGTTGCTTTGTGTTGAATAAATAAAATAATTAAATATAAGAACATAAATAAAACTCAACACAAAATTAGAAGTTATATGTAAAATTTAAAACAAAACCCCAAATTATTATTTTAACATTGATTATTTTTAGTAAATTTCACATGCAAATTCAAGTAACTTAAAAAATATTTAAATTTCTCTTAAATATTAAAAAGACATTATCATAAAAATATGCTACAAAAATATTTTAAAGTTAAAAATTAAAAAAAAACTTTAAAAAAATATTAAAATTAAGTTTCAGGGTTTCAAATAATCACATATAGCCTTTGAAAAGTTTCAAAGTTTTTAATAAGTAAATCAAACAATTCATGATTAAATTGAACTTTTTGAGATTATCATTTTGACACAAATGAATGATCAAACAAAATTATAATCTAAAAAAAAATTAAACTTTACATAATATTAACAATAATATTTCAAATGAACATAATTATTTTATATTTCTTTCCACCATTTAATGTTTTGAAACCCTAAAAAAACACAGATTTATTATAACTAAAAACATTTTCACATTTTAAATCTATATATATTTCAATCGAAAATTTATCTTTTTATCATAAAATAAAATAAAATTGGTAAGTCATAGAATGCCGGGTGGGGCAAATACAATAAACAAATTAATCCATATTTATTGGATGTTTGTAGTTAAATCTTCACATATTTTTTATTTTATTTTTAAATTAAAATAATTATTTTATTAAAATAGGAGTTTGTATATGAGTTTATTTCATATTTTAATATTATAAATTGTGAGAATTTAAATTTATTTGTATATAATTAATTTTATTTATATGTGTAATTTTTAATTTTGATAAAAAATTAAATTATATTAAAAAAATTAAAAAAATTAATAATTTATATATATATATATAATAAAATTAAAATGGGGAGGGGGGTGAGGGCAACCCGGTGAGGTATTTTTGTTGCGGTTCTGCCGACCCAAGTTCGAGTATCCATCCCCCCCCATCCCGTGGTACCGGTATTAGTCGTGTCTAGCTAGCGGCGCCGGTCACGTTAAAAAGTTTGCTCGACTTGCAATAAAATGACAATATAAAATTAATTTTTTTAAAAAAAATTTAATTAAAAAATTACTTTTGCAGAATCAAAAGATATGTTATAAATTTTGATCAAATATAAACACTTATAAACATATGTGAAATAATTACATTTATCAAAACCTTTACAATATATTTCAAACTAATTTTAATATATCTTATTAAAATTTTATTTTAAATACATATTTTATATAAATTATTTTGAAAAATATATTTATTTTATTTATAATATAAATAGAATATTATATAAAAATATCTATTTAAGACATTTATATTAAATTTATAACTTTATAAATCAAATAAATAATAATAAAATTTTAATTACTTAAAAAAATATTGATTCAAACAAAAATGTAATAATATTTAAAAACTAATCCAAATACTTCTCAATTACATTTTTTTACTTAAATTAAAATATAATTATTTATAAAATTAATAGGAAAAGACGTTGGAACATGATATTATTGTGATCTATTTTGTATTGGAATACATGTCTTCTATGTGATTATCATTCACACCATTATCTGTGAAAGTGACAGCACATTAATTTTGCTTTGCCAGGGATTTAAATGTAAAATTTCTGTCATATAAGTTGAAGTATTACATGCAGATAACAATCTGAAGCGGTTAAGGTTATATATATATATATATATATATATATATAATCGTGAGGAGTAAGGAATTTTTTTTATATTTTTTATAATATTAATTAATATTTAAATATGATTAAAATAATTTAACTAAATTTTATTTAATGTTTATAATAATTTTATGAAAAATATATAATAAATAAAAAATAGTAAAATATTAAAAATAAAAATAAATATTATTTATTTTATTAATAATATAAAGAATAATTAACCTAAAATATCAATATAAATTTTAATGATTTAATTATTAAAGAATTAAATATTTTAACACTATTTTTCATTTTGGTTATTAATATATTAAAAAAATTAGATTATTTTTAAGAATAAAATTTTCATTTTTTATAATATTTTATTAATATAAAATAAAAAGTGAATGGAAATAATATTAATAATAATAACATAAAAGATTGACAATAATTGTGTTTGTATATCTTTGAATATACTTATAATATCATAAAATCATATTTATTTTTAAATTTGTGAAAAGAGTTAAAAAAACGGTGATGACTTTTTCTTATTTTTTATTAAAACTTAAATAGATATAAAATAGAAATAATGCAAGAATCTTTTTTTAAAGAAAGAGTTAAAACAATAGTAATGAATTTTTCTTGATTTTTTTGAAATTTAGATTAACATTAGATATATATATTACAAGAATCTTTTTTTTTAAAGAAATGATGGAAACAATTCTAAATAAGATGATTTGCGATACCTACATAAACAGAGGAATGATGTATGTGACCAAAGTAAGTTGAAAGTCACACATTGATTTTGTAGAAGTGTAGTGTGATACTGATTCCCTAACTTTTGTATGAAGGAGCTTTATATTAAAACCT
This sequence comes from Torreya grandis, assembly GCA_037957365.1. Taxonomy (NCBI): domain Eukaryota; kingdom Viridiplantae; phylum Streptophyta; class Pinopsida; order Cupressales; family Taxaceae; genus Torreya; species Torreya grandis. The sequence continues at coordinate 1,342,724 of JARHVA010002683.1, forward strand.
TTGCATTCCATAGAAGACAACGAGCCATATAAATATTTTTCAATGGTATGTCACATATACTACAGATTGATTTTTTTGTGCCACTGATATTTTATAGCATCTATTCCATGGAGAAGTGCATAACAATACGGGAAGTTAAGGACAACAACAAAACATGGAATTTCATCCAAATAAAGTGATTATGATTGTTGGTATTTTATTCATCCAAATAAAGTGTAAATTTTATCGGAATGCTTGCAGGTCAGTTAGTAGTTAAGATCTACGCGGGCTGTCTGATATGAGTGAGTGAATATGCTGAATTATCATAATAGTTTGTTACACATTGCCTCTCAAAGCTGTTCTCTTTTGTATAAAGATTATTTTTCTTTCTGTTTTAATAGTTATAACGCAATAATTTGCAGGGGGATTTATAAAGGAACACAACCTTGTTACTGGAGATTTTATACAGATCTTTCGTTTTCTTGGGGAATAAGACACGGATAAAAAATATGTATGTTTTGTAATAAATCCAACGTTCTATTATTAAACTCTTTACAAAAAATTTATAATATTTAAAGTTTGATAATTGATTTATGGCTATTTTCAATTAGAGAATTGATTTCAAAAAGGTAATTTGAATGTGTCTATATTTATCACGTTTTTTGGTCTTCATATATTAATAAGTAAATGTTTTGTAGATTTTTAATCTTTTTCAATATTATACATTTTATTTATATATTAAGAAAATGAAATTGTTAGAAACTCAAGTTAAATTGGAGTTAATTTCTCCACTCCTCATGCATGCAAGCACTTAAGTTAAAGTTGAGCAATCAGTTAGTTAGCAAATAGTTAGTTAGAGAGTTAGTTTGTATGTAAAGACTAATTTTAGTCTTGAGTTTATTTTTTAATTATTGTATGGATTCAAATCTATTTAAAGACGTTTGGGCGCATCATTGTAAGCAAGGAAAATTGAAGATCAATAAAATCTCATCCTTCAAGAGATTGTTGTAGCAATTGTGTTTAGTTCTTATTTATTTGTTTTAGATCTTGTTTTGTTTGCTCTCTTGATTCTGAAAAATTGGTATTAGATCGTGGTAAGGATTTGTGCAGCAGAAGCACAAAGAGAAGCGGAGATTGCAGAAGCGCGCAGCAGCCGCAGTCAGATAGTGAAGGAAGAGCCAGCAGGGAGTTCAGAGACCAACATCGGCCAACTCCAAGACCAACGTCGATAGTATTAGTTGCCGCCGTCAGCAGTTTAACCGATGTCAGCAGTAATAGTCACTACCATCGGCAGTATTACCGACATCGGCAGTAATACCGACGTCAACAGAATTAGATACCGACTGCGGCAGTTTTACCATCGTCGGCGACTGTGTTTTAGAAACAGTGACCAGAAAGTCATTCCAGTGTGAGAAATGACAGCGTATAACAGTTTTTCAAGCCTCAAATTTCTATTTTCGATGGTAAGAATTATGATTTTTGGGCAATTAAGATGAGAACTTTATTTTGCTCACAAGATGTATGGGATTTGGTAGATAGTGGTTTTGTAGAACTGCAGGATGAGGTAGCCCATCTAGCGTTAAATCGAGCACAAAAGGATGAGCTCAAAGAGAATAAGAAAAAAGATGCAAAAACTTTATTTCTCATCCAATAGGGATTGGATGAATCTATATTTTCCAGAGTTGCAATAGCAACGAAATCCAGAGAGGCATGGAAAATCTTGGAAACTACCTATAGAGGTAATACAAAGGTAAAAATTGCTAAATTGCAATCTCTTAAGAATTTTTTTGAAAATTTGCAAATGAATGATTCAGATTCAATAGATTAGTCATGGGGTTAGCTTAATCTCAATATTTATGGAGTCACCGAAAGACTCACATTGGCAAGTTGGAAAAAGGATATTAAGATATGTGGAAGGAACTACAGATTATGAAATTTTATATTCCACAACTAACGATTTTAGTTTGATTGGTTTTACAGATAGTGATTTTGCAGGTAGCGTTGATGATAGGAAGAGTACTTCTGGATATGCCTTTTTTTTAGGCACAGGTGTGGTCACATGGGCATCCAAAAAGCAACATATAGTGACACTTTCATCAGCTGAAGCAGAGTATGTTGCAGCCACATCAGCAGCATGTCAAGCAACATGGATGAGAAGAATATTGAAATATTTATTAGAGGCACAGAAGGAGTCAACACCAATCTTTTGTGATAACAAATCAGCAATCACTTTATCAAAAAATCATGTGTTTCACAAGAGGAGAAAGCACATTGATACAAGATTTTACTTTATCAGAGAATTAGTGAACAATGGAGAAATCCATCTGGACTTCTATAGATCTGAAGATCAATTGGCAGACATATTTACAAATGCATTACCAAAAGAGACCTTTGATTATTTAAGACCTAATTTAGGCATAGTAAATGCTAAAATTGTAAGTGGTAAAAATTAAGGGGGAGTGTTAGAAACTCAAGTTAAATTGGAGTTAATTTCTCCGCTCCTTATGCATGCAAGCACTTAAGCTAAAGTTGAGCAATCAGTTAGTAAACTGATAGTAAGCAATCAATTAGTTAGCAAACAGTTAGTTAGAGAGTTAGTTTGCATGTAAAGACTAATTTTAGTCTTGAATTAGTCTTGAGTTTATTTTCTAATTATTGTATGGATTCAAATCTATTTAAAGACGCTAGAGTGCATCATTGTAAGCAAGGAAAATTGAAGATCAATAGAATCTCTTTCTTTCAAGAAATTGCTGTAGCAATTGGATTCATTCTTATTTATTTGTTTTAGTTCTTGTTTTATTTGCTCTCTTGATTCTGACAAATGTGTCTATATTTTTTCATGTTTTATGGTCTTCATATATTAAAAGTAAATGTTTTGTAGATTTTTAATCTTTTTCAATATTATACATTTTATTTATATATTAAGAAAATGAAATTGTTTGATATACATTTTTCAACTTTATAAAAATAAATAATAATAATTATATATAATAAAAATATAAATTATTATTTAAATATTTGAAATTTTTTTTATTATATTTATAATATAAAGAATGAGCAGAAAAAAAACATCAATATATTTTATTGTTATTACCTTCAAGTAAGAAAATAGTTTAACATTATTTTTATGTTTTTATAATCTTCTATTGACTTATATTATTTACCAGATTAAATTTTTCATTTTGTAATTTTTATTAATATTTGAACAACATAAAATGAAACAAAAAATATATAATATTATTAATAAAAATAATAGAAAAAATCAAATAACTATATATGTATCTTTTATATTAAAATAAAAAACGATACGAAAACACATTTGTTTTTCAAACTAATAAAGTCTGAAAGTCAGAGGATGGTGATGAAATTTGCTTATTTTTCTTAACCTAGACTGACACAAGATGGAATACTGCAGAAATCTGTTGTTTTGACATCGACGAAGACAATTCTAAGTAAGAAAATTTTCAATACCCAAAGTAATTTCTAAAGCCTCTCTTCCATTCCTTGTTTACTCGGGAATACACTGCTAGTCTAAGTAGCGAAACAATTGAAAATGAAGTGAAATATGAAAGAGGTTAAAGCCTTTGCATTCAATGCCATCTGAAAATACGAATTTTTTAAATGTGAGATCATACATCCATATCTGATACGGTTTTTTTAAATAGTATGTCATATAATAAATTAATTTATTTGTGTCAATGATATGTTACAGTATGTTTTTGGTGAAGCGGAACCCGACCAATGGGTAACAATGAGGGAAATTTAGGACAACAACAAAATATGGAAATTTCGATACAGGTTATTGTCTCTAACAACTACTTTCTTGAGGTGATTATGATTGTTTGTATTTACCCATCTAAATAAGCAGTTAATTTTATCGGAGAACTTGCAGGCTTATTCCACGTAAATCAAGTTATGACGGATACTCGTTGTCTGATATGAATGAGTAGATATATTTAGTCATCAAAATAGTTTGCTATACATTGCCTTCCTGAGCTGTTCTTTTTTGTATGAAGACTATTTTTTCATCTATTTTATTGGTCATAATACAATAATTTGGAGGGGACTTTTTTAAGGATCATCTACTTGTTTCGGGAGATTCTTTGTTGTTCGTTCGTTTGGGAGGAGAACAAGATAGAGATTAAAAAATTGTAAGTGCAGTTTAAAAATTAGCGTTCTAGTATTAAATTATTTTATGAAGTTCTCTTCATTTTAATTATAGTTTTTAAATTTCGATGATTAATTTATTGCTATTTTTGATCAGGGAATCGATTTCAAGAAAGTAGCGGAAGAAGCAGGAGAAGGTTCCAGTAAATTTTTGGATGAGTGGGAAAGTTTCAATAAAAAAGTAGGAGAAAGTACCAATAAAGAAAAAAAGTCCTATCAAAGAAGAATGGGAGAGTTTAATTGATTTTGAAATTATTGAAGAAACAGGAAAAGGTTCTATTAAATTTCTAAAGAAAAAAGAAAGTTCCAATAAAGAGGAAGAAGAAACTCCCAATCAAAAAGAATGAGAAAGTTTTAAGGATTTTCAATAATTGATAACTATTATTTTACAATTATATTTTTTTGAACTAGAATAAAAAGCTTTTCTTTTTATGACAAAAAAATGTTAAATGAAATAAGGTTTGGTTAGTTATTAGTCCATATCTTTGTATCCATAATTGTTTATGTTTGAATTTATATTTAAATTTATAATATAAGTTTATTTTAATAATTTGAGTTTGAAAACACAAATAAATATTGTGTAATTTATTGTTACAATTTAAAATTGATTAAAAATTATTTTTAGAGAGATTATATCAAACTAATATCTAAATAAAAACCAAAACCAAAATATAAATTATATTTTTTTATTGTTATTTTTTTAATAAAAAATAAAATTAATTTAAAAATGTTTTAATTAATATGATATTTAAATGACAGTTTGTTTGTTTGTTTGCTCTTTTTTTTTTTTTTTCTTGACTTTTCATCTAATTACAAGTTCTTAGTAGGAAAAGAGGGTGCAGGGAGGATTCGGGAATAAAAAGGTAAGAGGCATCAAAATAAGCTTCTTTCGCTTTAGAGAAGGGTCCCACGTGTATGTTTTAGTTGGAAGTAAATATTTAATATAAATTTTAAAAAACTTTTAAAAATAAATACAAACATTTAGAATGTTATGGTGCCAAAATATTTGTTATATAAACCTCAACGTGTTAAAATATTTATTCTGTGGAAACCAATTCATCGGATATTGAAATCTCGATATTCAAACTTTTGAATAGTAAACAAAGATCAATGGTGAGATATAATTTAATTAGATAAAGCAGGTTCCGTTTGTCTTTTACAATTTTTTTAAAAAAAAAATATATGTTTTCATATTAAATAATTATATTTATTTATATTTGAGAGGAAAGGAAAAGTTATAATAATTTTAAATGAGATGAGTTTTTAATTAAATATAAATTATAATATATTATAATTATAATTAAAATAAATAATTATAATTGAGAGGGGGAGATGATTCATTAAGCATTATACTCATTAAAAACGTTGTTAATATGAAGAGAGATTAGAAGATGAGAAGCTTGTAGTAGTGAAATTTATTTACAATTGAAATAAATAATTATAATTGGAATATGGATATAAATTATTATACACTAGATTTATTAAAAACGTTGTCAATCTAAAAAGAGGTTAGAAATAGTAATGAATTATATTTACCATTCCTCCTACTAACAAATGCTTAAAATAATTGTGTTCTAAATTAAATCCCCTTAACTTATAATTATTAACAAAACACATAAATAAAAAATAATAATTTGAATAAATAATTACTCATAAAAATCATTTAAATAAATATTTAAAACATATAAATAGATATATTAATAAAATTAATATTTAATTAAAATAAATAATATTTTTTTAAAATTATAATATTGATATTATTTATAATTAAGGAAAGTTACGTTAAGTAAAAATTAAACATCCTTTCTTTCTTTTTGAGTTAAATTTATAAACCCCTCGTATGATATGATGTATCTTATTTTAAGAATGTTATTCTTGTTAAAATTTTAAAATTAATTTAAAATTTATTAACTATTATTATGATACAATGTTTGCATAATATATTTGGAAATTTAGATATAATTTATTTTATTTTTATGTGATTCAATTCATTGTCTATCAAACATATGTTATTATCATATTTTTTAAAAATAAATTTATAATTTTACTATTTTCTTTACATTATCATTTTTTATACACATAAAATTAATATTAATTATATAACATATATATAATTTGTCTATATAATTACTACTACACAATAATGTTGAATTATTTTAATGTGTTTTAAGTTAAATTAAAATTACATATAAAATTATGATTATTTATTTCTTAATATAATTCATATAACACACAAATAATTTATCTATTTAATTAATTGTAGAGGGTTATGTTTAATTATTTTATTTAATTCTTAGTTAAATTAAAATTATATATAAGTTATGATTATTTATTTTTTAATATATAATCCATATGTAAAATTATATATTAAAAAATTCATTTTAATATAATCCTATGGATTATCTGGCATTTGTTTTATTATATAATCCTAAAATTATATATAAGTGTTTAGAATTTTTTTTTTTTGGTAGTATTGAAAAATAGATGGGCATGGCATTGAATCTATATATACAATGAATATTATATTAAAAATGTAATAAAATTAGCCTCGATCTAATGGATGTGACTAATAACCTAGGTTACCTTAGTTTCAAATACAAATTATTGAAGTGCATGATGCCTCTGTATGGATCCCAAACTACTGACTTCAGGTTGTTCTGAGCCATCTACTTCCTTAGTATATAATAGCCTTAAAAAAAAAAGTAGCCTTCATTAAAACCTATCAATTGTATTTTCTTATAACTATGCTTTACACCTCATAAAATAGATCATTGTCATGAATCAATAAAATATCATAGACATCATAAATAACATTTTTTTATTCATTTCTTATATGATATATTTACTATTGGATTGTTCCATGTTAAATTAAAAAAAAATATATAATTATAGAAGGTTGTAAAGTAAAGCAGTCAGACACATCACAACTCAAATTACCTATTGGAGGAACATCCTATATTCAAAAAAAAACATCAATCGATTAAGGTACGACCCAAAAAACTATAAATAACTAGAGATATTTTTTTTTGGTATAGGCTATCTTGCCTAAAGGTAGATGTGGAGGATCATCCTTGAGAAGCATTGACCAATCAGGTGGCTCCATGTCAGGGATCTCTAGAGCATTACAATCATCTAATGGGTTTTCATGAGAAGTGAAGGCTAACCATCGATCAACTATGTAAGAATAAAAAGGTTTACTAGAGACCACTATGAAGGAATAGTATTATACATACCATGAGAAATCCAACCAACCCTAGGGGAGGGTGAAGATAAAAATGGCCCCTAGTTCTTGACTGACTTCTCCTTAACATTGCCTAAGATAAACAAGTGGTGGACTATGTGGTAGGCCATCATTTAGAACCTTGATCATGGTGCAAAAGGAACTCCCCTAGTGGCTTAAAAACTCTTGTATGTGGGATAGGTCTAGATCCAAATTTTACACTTAATCCTAAATCTATAAATAGACCAAAGAAATAATATCAACCTTTTTATTAATAGAAAAATAAATTTCATAGGCCTCATGATTAAAAATAACTCTGTTCCAAGTTTTTCATAGTTGAAAGAGAATAATACCACATAAGATTTATAAAGAAAGGAAATAGAGGTTGACCAATTATAATAATCCCCAAAGATCACCTTTTTCTAGGAGAAAAGTGTAGGGTGATAAAGATGAAATAATGAATCAATCCAATGCCAAGTAGTCTAATCTTTTTATCAAAACTAGAACAAATGTTTCCAATATTATAGATGCTTGCAAGAGGAAAATAAGGGATGGGGAATGTGGAGGTGGAGTAGTCTCTTATGGAGGAGAAGTATTTAATAAAACAAATGCCATAAAATGAGATATCTTGGTCTCTAGGTTAGGATTCCACACAATCTAAATGGGTGAGCCAAGTCCTGGCAGAGTATTGGAGACCATAATGCCTATTGATATTTCCTTAATCTAGAGAGAATAGACTCATCACCTGCTATAGTACCCCAAAAGAGTATATACTCAAATGGATATTTTATTTCTACCTCATGTCTTTTCACTAGGCCCTAGGAGGTTGTAGCCCAAGCTTATGCAATATAACATCAAATAGTATCTCCTAAATCTAAAGAATATAAGGTAATTCTAAATTTTTTAATATGATACTTAATTTTTAGTTCAACCCAAGAAATCTAATACCTAGAGGTAACCAAATCACGCATAGTGTGAATCCTTTTTTAGAATAATTATAGATCTTAAATATGAGGTAATTCAGTGAAGGGAAAAAAGGAAATAATAATAATAATAGGGGACCATAATAAGTTATGGTCATTCAAATAAAAACCTACACCAAAACCATCCCCCAACCACTTCAAGTGGAGTTTGATATCTTCTAAATCCCTACAAATGATTTTGACCATAAAAGAGATAAAAATATTTACATGAACCATAGTGATGAGAAGGGATTGGAAGCTAATATTTTTCCAACTATTTTTACCATAGATATAGCACATGTAGATAGATTATCTTACAAAAAAATTCCAAGATTCATTGACCTCAATATCCTTAACAACCCAGTTAGCATACAAGTCCATACTATGTTGATAGGTGTCAATAATTCCTATGGCACCTTTATTATGAGGGAGGCAAAAAATGTCCTAGGCTACTTGAGAAAAACCCTTGGCATGATTAGAATTGGATCAGAGGAATTCTCTATGTATTTTGTCTAGAACATCGTAAAGTCATTGGAGGGAATCTAATATGAGGAATAGTAGACATGAATAATGTTCAATATTTTGGTTAAATTTTGAAAATTACACGCTAGAGATAAGGGCTTAGTGATCTAATTTTCAATCTTTTTTTTAATATTATTGAGGACATACTATAAAATTTCATCCAAAAAACTATTAAAAAAGGGGATACCTAAGAACATGAATTTTTTCTTATAAATAATCCATTGTTAATTATGCTTGTGAATCCACTCATGTAAAGGGATCATGCTTTGTCAAAAACACCGAGTTTTCCTCCATTGGAAGATGGAGCTATAAGCTAGACAAAAAATGCCAAGGCATTGAATAACTTAATTAAAGGTGGCCATTTATTCTTCAAGCATGAAGAAGGTATCATCTAAAAACTACACATTGATGAGATGGGAGGTGTGGTTTGGAAAAAATATTCTCCAAACAAGCCTTTGAGAAGCTCTAAAAGCCAAATCAGGATTGAACAGATAATACATAAAGCACTAAGGCAAGAGGAAAATGTTGGTAAATAGAATGTTGAAGCTATTTTTTTTGTTTTTATGCCCATTAATAGTGAGGCAAGATGAAACATCATGAAGTAACATTTATGCATTGCATAAATGAAGTAGGGACCAAAGCTGAGAGCCATGAGCATCCCAAGAAGAAATTTCCACTTATTTTTTTCAAAAGCATTCCCAAAGTATAATTTAATAAAAATAGTTCTCTGGAGAGAAGAACGAGTACAAGCTATTTCTTCCCAAACTATAATAGTATTATCCAAAATATAACACCCTCTAATAAATCATGTTTGCTTTGGTCTAAAATGGAAATTAAAATGATCTATATGCAATTGGTGAGGTATTTGTCAATAATATTCTAATGAATATTGAGCAAGGTTATCATACTTGAATTGGTAAGTAAATTAGGATATCCAACTTTAAGAATGAATTTGATATTACCTTGGTTGATCGTGGGTGCAAGAGACTAATTCTAAAAGGTTTATTTATAGGCTTATAGTAAATCAAGTTTAGTAAAATCCCATGTTAATTTATAAAATGCACATGGGAAACCATCAAGGCCAAGGTATTTATCATTGCTCATGCAATGTAGAGCCTCTATTAACTCCAAGGTGAATGACAAATAAAAAATATGCTTGATCTTGTCAAGCATTTATAAAGTGCTTGGGTTCACTCAACTATGAAATATTGGGCTTGAAAAACAATCTTGTAGTGTTCAATGAAAGTTGAAGAGATATTAGACTGAGACGTCAACTAGTATTAAACAATATGAATGGATTTGATTTCCCTATGAGATTTCTTGGATTTTAGTTCTTTAAAAAATTATTAGAGGCCTTCTCACCAAATTTTAGCCAATTTAGTTGACCATGAAGCTAAGTAAATCTGGCATCATGGATATATGAGACCTTAAGGTGGTGTTTGAGAGAGGATAAAAGCTATTGCAAGTGCATGTTATAAGGATCAACCTTGAGAGAAACACAGACCCATCATAACTTATTGAGCATGGATTCTTGTAATCTCTTTATGATCTAAGAAACATGTTTGCCATGATGGTAGAGGAAGGAGGCCGTGTGCATAATGTACTCATTTGATAAATTAATCTAGTTAATAGTATATGGGGGCCATAACATGAGGCTCCAGATTTGTGTTATGATTCAGATCATTCCAGCATGACTAACCATAGAAATGTTAATGATATATTTATCATGTGTCATATTATACTATCCTAAATTCCAATCTAATTTACAATAAATAAGGGAATTATCTAATAAAATAATACTATAATGGATGATGATAGACTACCCATCAGTTCTTGAAAAGGATAAAGCATTTTTCTCTAAAAACATAAAGGAGTCAAGATTTTTTAGCATGTGGTGATCCCTAGATCAGTAATTAGATAATGTAAACAAATACTTGGGATTAAATGTCCACTATTAAAGGAGTGGGTTATCCATAACCCATTTATTTTTGAAATTAAACCAATCCTCACATTCACTAATGCACCAGTGCATGGTGAGGGACCCAAAATAATCTTGTGGGTGTCCAATCATGTTTAATTCTCCACATGCTAGCCACATGATAGAAGGCAAACCTTGGCTAAATATCATGAAAGAAATCAGTGATAAGGTCCATAATTAAGTGCATAGATGTCATGAATAAAAAAAGGATGTCTATTGATGTCAAAAATAATATAAACTGCCCTATATGAGTGGTCTTCCACCATAGAAATAATGCCATGGGAAAACTTATGGGAAACTAAAATGCAAGTGCCACGACATCCATCCTCATACAAGGTAGTGATCTAGGTTGCATCATGCCAAATGCTTCACAATGGGATCTAAAGGATAAAGTCAGACACTTTAACTTCTTATAAATAGATAATATATTGAAAACCAATATACTAAGTAACATGGATAGATTATTTGTGGGTAGATTTTGTAAGACCACTAACATTCCATAATGAACCCAAATACTATCAATACACATGAATTATAAATAGGCAAAGATTCTGAAATAATAACCTATATTGATTCTTATTGAATGAACTTAAATAATTATAAACCATGCTTAAATAAGCCTCAACTAAGAATTAGAGTTCACATGTAAAATTTGAAACTGTAAAAATAAACAAAACTAGACTTGTTATTTTTAGCAGCTACTATTTTTAGTATGTTTAACATGAAAGCATGCACATTACTAAAAATATCCAAAAATAAACTAAACTCTAAAATTAACCTATTAGATGAATTTCAACTGAAGTTGAAGTCTACTTACAAAAATAGACAATTTTTACATCTATTAAAAATCTAAAAATAAAAATAAACTACAATATTAGACCATCATATGGTCACATATGGCCTCTAAAAATTTTCAAAAATGTTCCATAGCTATAAGGGTGGGTTATGTCTGTGTTGAAATTTGTGATCTTGTCATTTTGTCATGAAGATGGTATCAAATAGAGCTATGGATCAAAAGTTATGGTCTCTAGAAGTTTAGAATCTTTTTATCCATAATTCTCCTCTAGTTGAAAACAAATAAGCTCCTATGAGTTGCTTTGATTGTAATACTACCATTTATTAGTGTGTTCCTATTTTGATTATACTTTCTTGCCTAATGTTTACTATCTTCTTATCCATAACCTGCACTATCTTTTTTTTCTTCTTTTGCACCTATGGTTGTTAATGTAATTCATCTTATTTACCTTAACCATTTTCTCCTTGGAAATTATATAAATCTAAAACATCAAATCTTATAGAGATATCAAAATTCTATGGTAAACTCACCTCATGAGCATTGTCATTAATTTTATTCACAATTATTCATCGTCTAATTTTCTTGGATTTCAACTTGTTATATGTGCCTTTCAAAAATATCTCTTTCCTTAAGTAAACCACCACTAACTATCCTTCTTCAAATATTTTTTACTTTCTTCTAACAGCTACTATGGCTTTATAGATCTCATTACTTTCATGCAATTTTTTTTCTTACTTGTATATTTTTTATATCTTTTGTAAATGTTTGTACATCATCACTAACTCATTTTGCAATTGGTAACTTTATCAAATCTTAAAAACTCATAGGCATTCTCCCTTAAACAATCTAAAATATTGATTTACATATTAACCTATTCACTGAACTATTATATGCAAATGTAACTTGTTGTAGAGCTAATTCTAATTTCTTGGGGTTCTCTCCAACTATGCACATCAATAAATTTTCTGAGAACCTGTTTACAACTTCTATCTATCCATCTGTTTGGGGATGTTATGCTAATTTGAACTGTATATTAATCTCCATATTCCTCCTTAATTTCTCAAAAAATAACTTAGAAATTTTATGTCCCTATCTAATGTAATGATTTTTTAAACACTATGCAATCTCAAAATATCCTTAAAAGATAGTTCTACAGCTCTAGTGGTATCATTGGTTTTGTTACATACAATAAAATGAAAAGTCTTAGAAAACTTTTCTACATAAAAATAATCATTGCATCTTTGTGTTCTTTTAATCCCAAAACAAAATCTATTGTCAAAATTGTCCATGGTTATTTTGGAGCTAGTAATGGCATTTAAAACCCTATATTGTTTTCATTTCCTTTTGCCATATGACATATCCTTCAACTAAAAACATATCTTGTAACATATCTCTTCATCCTTGGCCAAAAATAATTCTCCTCCATCGAGGCTATCATCATTCTATTGATAAAATGTCCATTCAAATCACCAATATGTAAAACTTTTACTATTTTGTCTCTTAGAGACTCAAATGTTATACATAATTATTTTCCTTTGAAGAGATAACCATTCTAAATTATATAGTCTTCATACACATTACATATATAACTTGTCAATGGATTCTGGCATTGCTCAACTATCTCACCAAAATATGTATTTGTATCATATACTTATTTATTAAATTTAAATCCAACTATTTCATCACCATAATAGTTATCAACCCCACTTTCTAGATAAAAGCATCAGTTAAGTGATTCTATTTTCCTAATTTGTGCTTTAACACAAAATTATAACACTAAAAGAAAGACAACCACTTTGCATGCCTACTATTTTACTTCTTTTGAGTGTTCACATACTTCAAACCCTCATGATATTTAAATAGGATAAAATTATTAATCACCATGTAATGCCTCTAATGTTTTAATTTTTTTACAATAGCATAAAATTTTACATTATATGTATAATCTTGTTTCTTATCTCATTCAATTTCTCAATGAAATATGCTATTGGCTTCCATTTTTGACTGAATACATTACCAATTCCCACAAACAAAGCATCAAAATCAACATCAAACACTTTGATAAATTTTTGTAATGCCTAAATAGGGTTTTGTGTAATTTTATTCTTCAATAATTCAAAACTTTTTATTGCTTCGCTTGTCCATGCAAATCATATTCCTCTCATACAATTTTTATCAGTTCAATAATATTACTAAAATTATTAATAAACTTTATTAAAAATGTTTCTAAACGATGGAAACTTCTTACATCTATGATGCTTTTTGGGATAGGCCACTCATATAATCTCCTTTACTTTTTCTTCATCCATTCTTACACCATCTATTGAAACTATAAATTCCAAAAATACCAAATTGTTCTGCATAAATTTACACTTCTTTAAATTCACATAGAACTTATCTTTTCTTAAAAATTCTAATACCATTACCGAATGTTGTAAGTGATATTATTTAATCTTAATGAATATTAAAATATTATCAAAATAAATCACCACAAACCTACCATTATATTCTCATAGTAGTATATCCATCACCCTCATAAATGTGCTAGGTGAATTAGATAACCTAAATAAAATCACCATACAGTCATATAAACCATCTCTAGCCTTGAATGTTTTTTTATATTGATCTCTTTCATGAATTTGAATTTGATAGTAACCACTCCTTGTATAAATATTAGTAAAATACTTTTCTCTTGGAAGAGCATCCATCAAATCATCTAAATGATCTATATTAAATCTATACTTGATTGTAATTTTATTGATTACTCTACTATCCCATATTTATTTGAAGTTTGCAATGTTTATTTTTCACATGGACTCATTCTCTCCATTACTACACCATTTCTCACCAATTTGGTAAACTTTTTATTCAATTATGCATGTTTTATTGGACTCATCTTCTAAGCTACTTGATTGGGTAAAGCTAATCCTAGAATCAAATCAATATGATGCTAAATATCTATCTTTGGTGGTTAACCATCTAGTAACTCATCATGTATAACATCTACATGTTATTTCAACACTACTTCTACTTCTATTAGTATTTAAACCATTGATGTGTTTTTTCACTAATAATGCATAGCTACAACTTGTCATCTTCATGTCTTTCATAAATTATTTAATAGTTATCATGATTTCATCCTTCCCTTTTTTTTTTAAGAGGTAATAAAATTACCTTCATACCACCTTTATATAGACTATGTCTTCTTTTATCCATCATAAATTATTTTTATATGAAATTATCATGGCCTCCCCAATAATACATGACATGCATCCATTGGTATTACATCACACCATATTTCATCCTTGTATGTTTTACCTATAAAAAATTAATTAAACACATTTTATCTACTATAAATTCATTTCCTTTATTAAACCACAAAATCTGATAAAGATTAAGAAAATTTTCACATTGTAAACCTAGTTTATCAATCATATCTTTAAAATTTATAAAATGAATTACCTAAAAAAAATTGATTAAACACATTGTATCTACTGTAACTTCATTCTCTTTATTAAATCATGAAATCTAATAAAGATTAAGATTTTTTTCACATTGTAAACCTATTTTTTTCACTACTAATGCATAGTTGTAACCTGCCATCTTCATGTCTTTCATAAATTACTTTATAGTTAGCATGCTTTCAACCTTCCCTTCTTCTTTAAGGTAATAAATTTACCTTCATACCACCTTTATATAGACTATGTGATCTTTTATCCATCATGAATTATTTTTATATGAAATTTCCGTGGCCTCCCTAATAATACATGACATGCATCCATTGGTATTACATCACACCATATTTCATCCTTGTATGTTTTACCTACAAAAAAATTGATTAAACACATTTTATCTACTGTAACGTCATTCCTTTTATTAAACCGTTATATCCAATAAGGATTAAGATGTTATTTCAACACTACTACTTTTATCAGTATTTACACCACTGATGTGTTTTTTTTCACTACTAATGCATAGTTGCAACCTATCATCTTCATATCTTTCATAAATTATTTTATAGTTAGCATGATTTCAGCCTTCCCTTCTTCTTTAAGAGGTAATAAAATTACCTTCATACCACCTTTATATGGACTATGTGTTCTTTTATCCATCATGAATTATATTTATATGAAATTATCGTGGCCTCCCCAACGGTACATGGCAAGCATCCATTGGTATAAAATAACACCATATTTCATCCTTGTATGTTTTACCTACAAAAAAATTGATTAAAAACATTTTATCTATTTTAACTTCATTCCATTTATTAAACCATGAAATCCGATAAGGATTAAGATGCTTTTCACATTGTAAACCTATTTTATCAATCATATCTTTAAAAATCATATTTTCACAACTACCACTATTTATAATTACCTTTTATATATTATCTCTTGAAGTACACATTGTTTGAAAGATATTTATTCATAACCTTACATCACCACCTTATTTATTTTACACATCTTTCCTTTGATCAATCATTATTATTTTCATCATGAGATTTTATCCAATATCTGTTATTACAACTTTAGTATTTTTCTCTTCTATTTTGGCTTCAATTAAATTCAATCTTGGATGATCATATTGCATTCTTTCTTGATCTTGGTAGTTTGGACACTCAAATGATCTATGGCCTTATTCTTTTCATCTATAAAAAATATAATACCTATGTTGATTTGGAAACCATCCTCTACCACCACCCTAGTTTTGTCCTCTCTGAAATCTTCTTCCTCTTTACTAGTTTTGAAACCCTTATCTATTATCTTCTTGTCTCTATAGACCATGTGATGATTCTCCTATAGTGGTATTAAACCCACCTCTATTTGTATTAAATCCACATCATATATTTATTGGAGGGTATTTTTTTCTTCTTGGCCCAGTAGATATTCTTCTAAGATTCTATCTATTTTGTTTTTCTTCTACCTTCAAAGCTAACTAAAAACCTTCCTCCAAGTATATTATTGTGTGTATGCTTAATTCATCTTGAATATAAAACATCAAATGATTTACATACCTTTTATCCATCTTATGATCTACCTCATCTTGCTACACATGTATGGAAAGCTTGCAAAACTTATCTATATAATCTTATATATTTTGATCCTTTTGTATCAAATTTTGAAATATTCTATACAACATTTGTGCATAGTCTATGGAATGAAATTTATCCCTCATCTTCTTCTCCATATTTTTCCACGTGTTGATCCTTTTGACAAAAAATCTTGAATTTTTACTTTAATTCAACCAATTCAATGGTTTTCATTTTGTACGATGTCTTAAACTATGGTTTTGATCTAGGTATGATATCAATCGAGAAAAAACACACACTTGGGTGATAATATTGGTAATTGTTTTGGACATACATCCTAAAATTTTTTTAGAAAAATATAATACTCAATGGATGGTTCCTTAGATTCCTCCATCTCATTTATCTTAATAATAAATGGAAAACAACATTCAAGACTAGATATGGTTTATATGAGTAAATGGTGATGCCATTTAGATTATATAATGCATCCAACACATTTATGAGGGTGATTAACATAGTTATTTGTGAATACAATGGTAGGTTTATAGTGGTCTATTCTGATGACATTTTAGTATTACAATAATACTAAATAATAGCACTTAAACCTTTTGATAATGATATTAGAATTGTTAAAAAAAGAGAAACTCTATGCAAATTTAAAGAAGTCTACATTTGTGTAAAATAGTTTGGAATTTTTAGGATTTGTAATAACAAAAAATGGTGTAATAATGGATGAAAAAAATTAAATTCAATTGTTAAGAGGCCTATCCTAAATAACATCACAGAGGTAAGAAGTTTCCATCATTTAGAAACTTTTAATTGAAAAATTATTAAGAATTTTAGTAGTTTTGTTGTGTTAATAAAAAATTATATGAGAGGAAAAGAATTAACATGGACAAAAAAAAAAAAAAAATAAGCTTTGAGTTTTTGAAGAAAAAAATTATAGAAAATCCTATTTTAACATTACCATATTTTAACAAAGTGTTTTAGGTTGATTGTGATGTTTTGTTTATTGGAATTGGTGTTGTGTTGAGTCAAGAAGGAAACCCAATATCAGCTTATTTCAGTGATAAATTGAATGAGTTAAGAAAATAATATTCTATGTATGATGTTGAATTTTATGTTAATATACAAGAATTAAGACACTGGAGGCATTACTTGGTGTCTAAAGAGTTTATACTATTTACTATTCATGAGGATTTGAAGAATGTGAACACTCAAAAGAAGTTAAATAGCAGGTGTTAGTGCCCAAATAATGTCATTATGAATTTTTTCCCTTTCATGAAAAGTGAGTGTCTAAAATTCTAATTTTTTCCCATTAAAAAAATACATAATAAATGTTCATTCGAAACAAATACCTGCCTTTACAATCATGTTGTTTAAACCCCATAAGATTTTTTTATCTAATGCTTAAACATTTTCATGTTTTTAATATGGAATTGATAGGATCTATGTTGTAAATCAAGTCATTAAGAGTAAAGAAATACCTTGTCTAAAATACAAAGTTTAAATATTTTATTTGTAAAATAATAATAGTTTTCAAGCTTCAGAAGAAGAATACAATATTAAATCATAGCTTGTCCCATGAAAATTTACAAAGCGTAAATGAGGGTCCAATCCCCAAATGTACTAAGGCATTAATGGACACATGATGGAGGCTCGTGACCTCAGGGTAGGATTGAAAAATTGCATGATTATGACCCCTTGGGAGGAAATTATAATGTTATATCATAGTTTTAACATACAAATTTTAATTTTGTAAATGAAGTCCCAAAGTATGGGAGATGTGTCATGAAAAATAAGCCCATAACTTATGTTTTAAATATACACTATTATCATGTCTAGGGTCATGCAGAGGTCCACATTAATAACTCAAGGAAATTTTTGGAAAACATTGAATTAATGGACTATTGTGGGAATGTAGAATTGTCTTACACATTTTTTATTTTGAAAATGTGTATCTGGGATCCAAAAACTCATAGAGGCTAAGAAGTGAAAATATGCACATGAAGTCTAAAATTCAAGTAAAGGGAAAATGAGCCACGTATCTACATCATGTTTAGCAGTGAATTAAAAGTGAAGAGGGAAATAATAATTCACGTGTTGTTTCTATTCACCTCCACCTTAAATCCAAAATCCTTGAGTAAACAAGATTTTTGTGACAAGAATTATGATGAAGTGAATTTATAATTCATATGATTTAGTTTTATAATGAATTCTAGTTCATTCAGAGAGGACTAAAATCACAAACTAATTTGCAACTACAAATTTATGGAGTGAATTTTCCAAGCTTACAAAGACTAAAATAAGCCTTTGGTCAGGCAAGAATGCCTCTATCATTTAGAACAAAGGGTTGTTATTATACTCAGCCTAGTGAATTTATATAATCGAACTTATCAAAACAAATTCTTGAGGGTCATCAGTGTAATGACATATGGATAAGGGAAAAGGAGTTGGAGGTTGAAATGTAATTATATCATAATTTTATGGCACAAAGAACTATAAAAATCAAATAAGAGATTATAAATGACTTTAAAAATCATTATTATTTATTTCATATGTGGTAATTAAGTATGGTCTTATTGATAAGATAATGAAACGTGAAAATTTTATTTTGGAGGACAAACACTATGATTTGGTCTGATATAAAGATAAAATAAGATAGATGAAAAATGGTATAAGAGGAGATCCATAGAGTCATCAAATATGTTCAGATAAATGAAATTGCATTCAAGAGGGGTATTGTTACAACAAAATAACTTCATCTCATGATTTATAATATTATGTATGAGAAAATGTCTGATCATAGGTTTCAGTCTTAGGAGGATCCATTATTTGTTCAGGCAATAAATTTTAATGCAGATATTTTAAAAGGAAGGACAAGTGTGTAAATCCGTATAAGTCATACACTTTCATGATTTTTCAAAAGTGAAAAAAAGTTTGGAAATTCCATAGAAATGTAAATGTGCTCATGATTTCTACAAACCCACATGGTGTAAAAGTGTGAGTGGAATCTAAGATCTCACTGGAGCCAAATGATGAAAATGTGGAGCTAAGATCTACAAACCCACAAAAGTGTAAATGTGCAATCAAGGTTCATAAACTCATTGAAGGCTAAAGAGTGAAAATGTGCATGTGAAGTGCAAAATCTCACTAGAAGTGAAATGATACACATGTCATTATAATAGGTAATAGTGCTCAATCAGATGTTATTATGTTTGATAACAGTATTGGACAAAGTTAAAGACCTTCACTGATGAAGACAATCTCTGTGTGTTTTCATTACAAGGGTTTTGAGGTATAAAATGGGCCATTAGGAGTGTATTTCAAAGGGAATTTAATTTTTTATCCACATGATTCAAATGGCCATGGATCCCAAACTACCTCTAGTGTAGTTGGATCATTAATGCAAAATGCAAGTGTATTTGGTATTGGGGATAAGACCTGACAGCTAGATGAAGTATATGTGGAATTTTTGAGAGATGTTATTAATCCTCTATGCCTTAAGATTTGATAATGGCTTGGGTTAGTGATCTTATGCATGGAAATATAATCAAATCACCATTTGTATTGAATACATGACCATTTTATTCTACCATGATAGATCTAAAGGCATTCTTTGATGTGAACAAAGAGGAGGGGAGCCATCATGGAGGCATGCATTTATAAATGATCATAAGGCTCTTTCTTCATCTATGCAAGTTGAGCTAGAAGTGCATGTGCATCTTCTGTAGGTTTGAATTTGGCTTCAAACTTATTATTAAGAGTATTCCAATCAGTAACTGATCGAGCCTACAAATGATAAGACCAATTTGTAGTAGCACTTTGTAGTGTTTCTACAAATAGCCTAACTGCTACATCTTCAAATTCTACTCTGATTACTCCACAAGCTATGTTGAAGGTTGGAATGTGTTCATCAGGATAAACTTTCCCATCACCATAGAATTTGGGGAAATTCTTCCTAGAACTACGTGGAAGCTCATGTAGAGGTGGAGTAAGATTGAGAGGACCAAAAGCATTACCTCAGGGGCATTGAACTACCATTTTAGGATTATGAAATGGAGGGATAACAAATCTTAGAGGGGTAATTATTGGCAAAGCTTTATTAACAATAGAAGTAGATACTTCATCTGGCAATGGAGATCTAACTTTAGTATGAGGAAAGCTCTTGGTTCGTTGGAGACGAGATGGTGAAGGAAATAGATCAAAATCACTTTGCTGTACCAACTCAAATACAGGGTCAACAATACCTTTAGCCCTTTGGCTTCGTGTATACCTTGAATCTGCCATTTTGTGAAACAAAAATGCAAAAGAATTGACCTTGCTTAAGTTAAAGCTTGAGGCTTTAAACTATGCATTCTTTCCCAATTAGTGTGGAGGTGAATGGATAGATTATAAATGGATAATATATTTTATATCCCCAGCAGAGTCACCAAAAAGTATTGGTTGAATATTTTGTCGATTAGCGTACTGATAAACAAAATAGGTCTGATCAGCCAAAGTAGGAAAATTAGTCATCTAAATGTGTAGATTTACAACATTAGAAGGGGACTAATATCTCGTCTCATCAAGGGGAGGTACCCTATATATATATATATATATATATATATATATATATAGAAAATAATATTCAAGGGTAGGCAAACCATCCATCTCTCTTTCTTCAGAGATGATGTGTGTAAATAAAAGGAAAAACTCAAGGGAAATGACAGACAACACTCCTCTTCTTTCAGAAGTACTATTCAGCAAACCACAAGAATACTCCTAGTAGTAATAGCAAAATGTAACAAAGGATGTAATAAACAACAAATCGAGATGCAGCACAAAGTCTATGCCTAAATTTCTCAAGAGTAAGATATGAAGGATAATGAGGGCACAAAGTCTGTAGATTTCCTCTTCCTGCTGAGTTTGTAGATTTCTGAAAAGCTTGAAAAATGAGGAATTTGAATGCCCAGGATAAATTTTAAAAAGTAAAGAGATAATTTTGGTATGTAGGACCAAAATAGTTCAAATGTTGTCCAAAAAATGAGTGATATTCTTGGGGGACAACAGAACAAACAACCCCCAAAGAGCACTTTCAGACATTCAGAGGGTGACTGTGTATGTTGTCTATTTAAAGAATGTGTAAAAGAATGTTGCATAGTTTTTTTTGGTTATAAATTTTAACTTGATAAGGTATTTTTAAGATTTGATACACATATTCACTATGTTCAATAATGAAAAACATTTTTTTTAGGTTTTGTGTCAATAAATAGCTTTCTCGGTCCTACAAATATGATTTTTTGTGCTTTGTGAAATAAGGAACAAACAAGGTGTAAGGGAAGAGAATAGAGAAGGAATTATACTAAGTAGTTTTTAATTCAAATAGTTTAATTTATATGTTTTTAATCCCTTCTGATGGTTTATAAATTTTTGGTGATTCACTTTTTAGGTTAAGGGTCTTGAAATAACATTTTCATAGCCTGTACATTGTAATTGTATGCAGAGAGAGACCAAAAATCTAATTAAAAGCTTTAATAGGCTAAAGTTAGGAGAGAAATTATGATTGTATGAGTTGAAAGCATGTTTTAAAAATCCAAAAAAACCATTATAAATCCTTTAAACCCTTCTTGGAATTTTTAAGATCAAGCTATGCGCTCTCGGGTCTTACAGACCCTATGTAATTCAAAATTAGGGTTTTGAACTTGTAAACTATTTTACAAGAGATTGAACCTTTAAAATGTCATAAAATTTGGTGATATTATATATTTTCATGTAAAAATATATATTATTTGGTTTTAAACTTTGTTTCGTACATGTACGTACTGAAGGAGATGACTGAGAGGAAACATGGCTTGAATGGACCTATTTAGGCCTAACAGAAGCCAAAAATAATAGAAAAGTAACTTCCCCTTGGAGTTAGTCTTTAAAATTTCATAAAAAAATCAAAGATAATAGAGGGTATTTTAAAATAACTATGGTTTTGATGAACTCAATAGTACAGAACCATACATGATATTTTAGTCTAAAACAGGCTACTAGAGTAACTTATGGGAAAGATGAAAGTGGCAAAGGTTGACCAATAGGTGAATAAGTGTGTTTCCAATTATATAAGGGGTATCAGTAGACCACAAAGATAATTTTTATGAATCTAATAACCTATAACTCATCTAAATAGTCCAATAACTTGTAATGTACCTAGAGGAGCATAATACTATAGTGACCAAATAGTGCATAGTGAACTAGATAGGCTATCAATACAAGAGAGAACAATGGTAGAGAAGGATTTTTATGAGTTTATTAACCATTATATACATCATATTTGTATCATATTATGTGTACTCTTGGTGGTGGGTGATTGGTTAGTAGTTCAAAGAAGACATATCTCTACAAGGCAACAGAGAGATTGACACTATCTGTTTAGAACTCAACTACAAGATAGGAAACCAAGAACAAAGACCCATGGTAAAAAGGGTGGATAGAGTTAGTAGAGATAAATATGGAATTGTGGATCATTTTATGGGTCATATGACATAGCTTATTTCACCTTTGACTGTGAGGATGGAAGCCATTGAGAATTTTCTCAAGGAAAGAGTACAAAGTTTATAGATAGTACTGTGGAAGGCATTGGAGGACAATAAGGTCAAGATGAACCTTTCTAGAAAAGGTAAGTTGGAGAAGAGCATGGATAATCAATCCAAGTGACCATAAGGCCACAAAATTAGGTTGTAGTAGTTCAAGATGTTAGGAGGCCACATAACTATCCACATGAGGTAAGGCCATTTATATTTGATAGAGTAGTAATAAATGATAGTTTCATAAGTCATAGACAAATACCATTTTTACAAGGAAAATGATAGCATTGAAATAGAGAAGGACATATGGAAATATAATGTCCCTCATACATTAGTAGGGATGGTTAAAAGAATGTATGAGGATCACATGAAAAATTAGCTAACTGATATGAGTCTCTTTGCTCTTGAAAAAAGTTTTTTTACAGCATAAGGGACAAGTACAATAACCATTTCAAATGAGAATATTGTTTAGGAGCATATGAAAAATAAAAGGAAAGGGTTACAATTTGGTGATTGATAGAGGAAGTATACATAATATTGTGTCTTTAGAGACAGTACAAAAATTAGGATTGAAGAGGATTCCACATCCTCTTCCTTACAAGGTAACATGGGTTCAATAAGGACACAAATCATGGTAAGTGAATAAATTTTGGTTGAATTTCATATAGTTATATATAAGAATAAAGTTTTCTATGACATAAATCACATGGACATTTTCCATTTGTTGTTAGGGAGGCCATGGCAATTTTATAGGAAGGTTTTTCATGATGGGAAAGCAAACACTTATAGTGTAGATAATGATGTGTTGATACATATTCTTTTATCTTGAAAGGTGATGTAAGTAGAATGAAAAAAAGAGTGATGTTTATGGTAAAAAAAAATACTTTGGCAAGGTATTTGAGATTATGAGTTTGAACAAATCCCCTAAGAAGGAAGAGAAGATAAGTTGTCTTGAGATGGTGAATATGGATAGGTATGAGTCCACAAATTTAGACATGGAATATGACCAACAAGAGACTAGATTGTTGGATAAGGTCACTAAGATGGATAGATGAAGGAATATTTGTGGGAAAGAATTGGTATCTAGCATTAAATGTAAGAATGAGGGGCTCAAAAACCAAGAAGGTAGATGGTATACCAAAATAAGAGGGGCATTAATTGTATCTTAGATGGATAATAAGTGTCTTGAGAATCACACAAAATAAGAGGATTTGGATATTGAAGTGTCCAAGAAGGTAGCACAAGAGAGAACCATGAAGGATCTAAATTTTAATGCTAACAATATGTTTTGTGGTGTTAATGTAGGTTAAATAAAGGTAACCACCAAGCAGATAGAAGCATAGAAGCATTTGTGGTAAAAGTTGACAAGGCTGATCCTATACATCCTAAAACTCATTAAGAAGTTTAGAATAAGGAAGATTAACTCTAACCAAAAGGTTAAAATAGAATAAGGAAATAAGGTGAGAGAGAAGTAGATGCAATAAGGTTGGATACTTTCAACTTCTATCTAAAGACAAAGACTAAAGATAATGTAGAGACAAAGGCCCAAGATATAGAGTCATTATAATTACATATGAATAGAGAAGAACAAGTTGATGACAAAGAGAATCTAAATGAAGGTAAAATCAAGCATGATAATTTAGTCATAATGTTATAGTCCAAAGGAGCAACTAGAAGAATATTATGTGGAGAAATTCCATACAACATCTAGGATCAATAAAAAGATGAGTGGGAAATGGTATGTATAATTCAAATAAGTGTAAATATAATTGATGAATTTGTATTCTTACATGTTAATGAGAGTGATATTTCAAATGAGAAGTAACTAGAACATAAAAAATTAAATCAAGAAGGTGGAAAGCATGAACAAGATCAATGCCAAGCTATGAAGATGAGGAGAGATCATGAAAGGAATGCCAAAGGGATACACATTTACATGAAAGTAAAAGAGGATCAAGGTACATGCATGGAATCTTTTAAAGCTCATATAATGTATATTCATTCATTGATTGGTGATAGGCCTCTAGTATATACTGGTGGTATGAGGATAAATCATAATCAAGATAGACATTTATAGATGTAATAATATGGTAATGATTTTTAGGTTGTTCAGGTTTTAGAGAGTGGCAAGCTCATAATATTCAAGGAATACATGTGGGAGATTGATGGTGAAGACACAAAAAGAATATTTCATGTTGGTTCGCCAATAAAAGACACTAAAATAGAGGTATGTGACAATTTGGAAGCTAACTCTTATAGGCTAAAAATAATGGAGAGCACACTAAATCATGATATAAGGTATGAGGATGATTATAAACATCTATTATACATTGATTTTCATAGAAAAATGCATTGTTTTTTGTTTGAATAAGAAATATCAATAGAAGGTGACATAAATATAGACTAATGTATTTGGAATGCACCATATGAGTTTAAGGAGATAGTATGAACATTAGATATTAACACTCATAGTTTCAAAATGATGGAATATTCAGATAAAATGGAGGCTATGTAGTTAAGACACCTCAAGGTATAAAACCAAGATCTACATTCATAATCAAAGCATGATTATGATGTTGTAAGTGGCTAGAATAAGTAGGTATAGTAGATGAAGGAAGGAAGGAATATCTTTAATATTCATGGTATAAGCATGATCATCATAAATTGAAGCATTGGAGACAATATGCAAGGTTTTAGTAGCTATTCAAAGAAGAGAAGTGATTTGGATGTAAGATGAAGAATTAAGTCATTGTAAACAAGATGCTAGTTTATTTTATCATACCTTGATTTCAAAAGGTTTGTATGAGTTTTAAAGAACAAAATATGTGATAAAGAGATCCATAAGATAATTTTATGGTATGAAACATAAGAATCATTGTTAGAATTAGAGAAAGAGCAAGAAGAAGCAAACAAATCATATCAAGCTAGGAGTTCCATTTCCTAGTTCTAATCATGCATGTGAGCAAGAATTGCATAGTGGTGTATGTATGTAAATAATTTTGAATGATTTTTAATAATAAATAATGGTAAACATATCAATTTAAGAGGCTAATATAGGTTCAGGTTGGGAAAATCAATTGCCTTAAACTAATTTTGCTAAGTCAATATTCATCTTGAACAAGAAAAAGAAGGAAGATACTTGGGAACCATTAGCATGTGAAGTTTGAGAAGCCACACATAACTTAATATAATACATTTAATAAATAAAAATAGATCAAAGACACAAATATTAAACTAAAAGGGTTAATGGATAGAAAACTCTATCTGAGTATGACAATTTCTTTTTGCCTTGGGAGTATGATGTAGGGGCATCACTCATGAAACAAGATGATTACACATTTTGTATAATTCAATTGAATCAAGAGTAAATATACTTGTTTATGATTTTTTAATAGTGTTATTATTCTAAAAAAAATAATTTTGGAATGCTTTCCACATGATTAAAAGTGACTAGGAAGCTTAGGACTTCAAATGGGAGTTTCCCTGCCAAAATCACACAATTTAAATTTTTGAATTTTTTGTCATAAAATGATTATTTTATAAGGATTTATAGTGGTAAAAAAGTTTTAAATTAATTATAAATGTTAATTGAATACATTTTAGGTCTAAAATGATGGTCTTAAGTCACACTTGTATAGAGACATCAACTTTGAAGTTTGTGTCAAGGGCAGCCTTTACTTGTTGTGATCATTGATAGGTAGTTAGGGTAGTTTGTGAAAATAAAAATAATGTATTTTTGGTTTTATTAATAATTTCATGGTGTATAATTTTAATTAATAAGGGCTCAGATCCAATATAATGAGGATGATGTTCCATAAGTTTGATAGATGTTGAATACAACTTTGTTTTGTTGTGTTTATATGCTGGGAAGGACTAAGTTTTGAGTATGCAATGAATAAAATATAATATTCATTTGTTTCTAATGTTTTATTGAAATTTTTAATTATTTTTATGTGATCATTAAATTATCTATTCAATTATGTACTTGTTTTCCATTATGTTATATAAACTAGCCTCTATAGTTTTGCAGAGATCATGTTTATACAGATAGGGTATACTCAAAGTATATTAAAGATTATAGTATGGGATTTATAAATAATAATAATTTAATATAAAAGATGAATAGATTTTTTTTACCCTTTCCAATCATTCATATATCATAAAAATTGTTTGAGAACAAAACAACCCCCAAAAAGCACTTTCATACCTTCAAACGGTGATTGTATATGTTGTATGTTCAAAGAATGTGTAAAATGATGTTGAAGAGTTGTTGGTAGGTATAAATTTTTATTTAATAAGGCATTATGAATATTTGATAAACATATTAACCATGTATATTCATTAAAAATCTTTCTTTTAGTTTTTTGTGTTAAGAAATAACTTTCTCTATCTTGCAAATATGACTGTGTGTATTTTGTGAACTAAGGAGCAAATAGGGTGTAAGGGAAGAGCATAGTGAAGGAATGGTAATGATTATTTGTTGATTAAAAAATGTCAATTAATATTTTTTAAATCCCCTTTTATGGTGTATAAATTTTGGGTGATTCCCTTTTGAGGTTCATGGTCTTGAAACAACATTTGCATAGCCCATATACTATAATTATATGTACACAGAGACTATAAATCTTCTTAAAAGGTTGAACATACCAAAGTTAGGAGAGATATGATGATTTGAGTACTTTAACACATGTGTCATATATCCAAAAAAAGGATTATAAATATTTGAAATCCTTCTTGTAATGTTTAATATCAAATGTGTGCTCTCAAGTCCTACAAACCCTATGTAATTCAAAATTAGGGTTTTAAACTTGTAAACTATTTTTCACGAGATTGAACTCTTAAAATTTCCCTAAATTTTTTTATATGAGATATTTTCATGTAATAAAATATATTATGAGGTTTTAAACTTTGTTTTATACATGTACATATTGAAGGAGATGATTGAGAGGAAACATGACTCTAATAGACCTATTTAGGTCTAATAGAAGCCAAAAACAAGCTAGAAAAGTATATTCCACTTTAATTTGGTATTTTAAATTTCATAAATAGGTCAAGTAGAATAGAGGGTATTTTAAAATACATAGGGTTTTGAATAACTCAATAGTATGGAACCATACATGTTGTTTTATCCTAAAAAAGGCAACTAGAGCAACTTGTGGGAAAGAAGAAAGTGGCAAAGGTAGCCCAAAAAGTGACTGTGTTACCAATTATGGAATGGGTCTCAAGAGACCACAAAGATAATATTTATGAATATAATAAACTATAAATCATGTAATTAATACAAGAACCAAAAAGTTCATAGCGAACCACATAGAATATCGAGATAAGAGAGAATGTTGGTAGAGGAGTTTTGTGAGTTTGTTGACCATCCTCTGCATCAAAAGATAAGGAAATGTGGTTTGACCATACATAAATTTTTCATTCTTATTATCACATTCTTGGTTCCATGTAAAATTATGGCTACTAGGTTATCTTGAGGATGGGAGGGAGAGACTTGTTCAAATAAATTTTCACTTTCTCTATATTATTCTCAAGGTTCTTCAATAGATTCAACTTGTCTCTTAACTTATTGGCTCTCCCACCTTGAAATCCTATCAACCCACCATTGTATATATTATACAATTTCATGAAAATATTCATTGATGACATAGTTGGCTTCCTCTTCAACCAATCTCTATTTATTCATAAGTAATTGGATGAATCTTCTCATCCTCTCTATGAAATGTATAATTATCACATCAAATTATTCATCCCATTTCATCACAATCAATAATTTGAGAAGATTGTATAAGATTTTGATAAGATGGACATGGTTGTTGGGGAAGAATGCTTTCAAGAATCTACCTCTTAAGTTCTTTGATTTATTCCCTAAGAACCTATATCTTAAGAGATTATATCTATTATTTAATATCCTTAAAATAATTATTCATAGGCTTCCTCATAAGACTCTTCAACAACCTCATGGCCATATGAAGGAGGAATGGGTTGACCATATGGTTGATAAAAACTTTGATAGGTTTATGTGTAGTAAGAGCTATCAAAATATATATCCATATCAAATTCATTATTCACGTGAAACATAAGAATGTATTAAAATATTTTCAAAATGTATTTGGGCTACTTATCACCAAATGATCACATTCAAAGTCACTATTAGTGTTTGTTTGAATTCTTCCAAAATTTGATGGTAGAAAGAAAACACCAACAATTCTTATATTATTTTGGACCTTAGTTCCACTGTGTGTGCCAAAACTATTGTAGATAAATATTGAAAACTAAGAGAGGGGAAATTTTTTCACATATTTGGAGAACATGGGATTACCTATAGGCCTTTGGCTTGCCTATAGTAGAGGTAAACCTCTAGGTTAAAGTGCTACATCCCTTGATTTATCTCTTAGTTTCACACACAACACTAGACTAATCACTTGGTGGTGAGAAGGGAATAAGGTAAAAAAAAATAACCTATGATAATGAGGTTATAAACCAAGTATAATTCCACACAAACAAATTTCATTTTCACTAAGAAAGAAAAATACCAAAACTAACCTCAACTATGTGACTTTATAGCATAAGTGTTTCTCATAGAGGTAGATTGTTATGCATATCTAGAGGTGGGTGAAAAGAAGGTTTGATAATAGATAGTACTATTCCCTCTCAAACTTAAAATACACATTAAAAAAATACATTTTATGAGACATGTTATAAGAGATGCGACTTACACAATGCATACAAGATTAGAATGGAAGTAAGGAGAAACAATATTATCACTTATCATAAAAATACACTAATTTAAATAATTAGGAAAGATGAGAAAATAATAAATAAAATTCAAGATATTTATTCCAAGGAAAAAAAATATTCCAAACTAACAAGGCTTTTCCATACTAGGTGTGTACTAGATACAATTGCCAAAAATGCTTGCATAAATAGAGCATAAAATAGGAGAGAGAAGAAGAGAAGTGGAAGGGTCACAATTCTATGTGTCATGTTTTGTAAATTAGTTAAAATGTGAGAGAATTAGGTGGGAAATAATTTATTAAGTGTTCTTGGACAAGTGTCCATCTTAAATGCATAATTCTCCCTCAAGGTGACATATACCTCTTTACAATTCATACTTGAAATTGTCCTTTGGTGATGAGTTCACTTGACTATCTAAAACTACCATAGGGATATTTGAAATATTTTAATTTTCATGATAATTTTTCAAAATGACTATAACATCCCTCATATGCCTCTCTAATGAATAACTTTCCTCTTGACACGTGTTCAATATCTACAATCACTTACTAGCCCTTTAGGCTTCAATCTTCACACTTATCATCAAAATTACTTGTATTTTCTCAAGGAAATATATTTAATAGGTTTTATACACCTATTAAATATAATTTTGAACTCTTTTCAATAATATATACATCAAAAAACATAATATAACACTTCTCGCTAGTTAACCTTGATAGTCACATTACTTTCTCATTGTTTTTTGAAGACTGCCTACAATGATCAACTAAACATATGGCCTTTCATGCATCACTAAGTTGAGAAATGGGTATGAGGGCTAGGAGAAGACCCTAAAAAACTTTCATAATGATTTTAATTCAGCAATTCTCTTCTACACATGTAGAACAACTCAAATCCTTTAAGAAACTTAGAATTGGGACTATCCATACAAGCGATAGTATCGATCAAATGGATGGAAAGGATATTGAGAGAGTTATATATATTTAAAAATAAATTTCATTTCCAATTTACACATTTTAGATGCATATTATTTCATTTCTTATCTAGTGGGTCTAAACAAGGGTTTTAAGAGGGTTTTAGGTCTCTTAGACTGCTAATAATGGTTCATAAAAACTAGATGTCAAAATCCAAACCAATTACACTGAGGATAATATAGGGACCTTAATCAACTATTAATATATCTTTAAGTCAGCATATATTCCTTTCATACTGATATGAGTACATAAAGCTTGTCCCTCGATCACTTCTATGCATTCTACGTACCTGTGATATAGTTTTAGGCTAGATTGATCACTTTTGTGTTATTTCCTACAAACCAATGATTCATGCCATATTATTAATCTCCCACTAAATATCTCAAGGTGTTTTAAAGGTTCATGTAGTCATCTAGGTGATTTTAGGGATTTTTAGGGTTTAGGCCTTGTTTAAACCTTAATAGGTATGGAGCGTGTATCTGAGTATATATGACCAACTATAGGTTTCCAATGACTGTAGAGTCTTACAACACTTTTTTTATCCTTAGATAAATTGTAAAAGTCATCAAAAAAATTATTAAAGCCTCTATCTATTAATTATTGCTCATCAATGTATAATATTTATAGGTTGGCTTGTAACTAGAGTGCCCTTTGTTTGAGACAAAATAGAGGGCATCTCCCCTATTAGTAAGACCAAATAAAGTTCATTTAATCTTATCTTAGGTTATGATGATTCTCTATACCAAATTTCAATTTATAATTATATTTATATAAGTCTCAATACATCAAATCCTCTAAGATAACTTCTAGGTCTACAGACTGTACATAGGGTTGAGGTGGACTGAGTATGAGTTTCAAAACCTAGTGCTTATTTTAATTTTTTCTTTGTCTCCCTTAAATTTGAAGATCACATGAAGCAGTGTCACTATGATGGTAACTTTTACTTGGTCGTCTATCCTTCCTTATTTCCTACCAAACAAATTTTCATCTCGCATTGGCTTCGACTAGTCTACAAACTATGTCAAACTATAGTTTGGCATATTAAGGAAATTAAGACTCTTGTAGGTGTCTATATGTCTGAGAATTTCCCTTATATCCTTATCTATATTCAAATAATTAGATTTTACACACCTAGATAGCCTCATTTATGCCTCGTGACCATGTTCTCATTCCACCATCATCCACATACTCTAATACCACTATCACATTAAAATTTTCATATTAATTTCAATTCAAAGCACTATGTTCACTAAGTGTTTCTAGTCAAAACATGACTGATTTGAAGATCCACTCAACCATTCTCATTCTCAACTAAACACCCTTATCTTGTGTTGGCATGTTATTATTATGTCCAGACTATAAGAATAGAAACACAAGACTTTCTCAGAACTCACATAACTCCACCAATACATGACACTTTGTAGAATAGATTTCTTTCCCCTGAGAAACTAAGGTATGTTATATTATTGAGTTATTTGTTCAATTCTGAGAATGTAGGTATTATTGGAGGTTATATTTCAAACCGATTATGCTTATACAATTATCCATCCTTACCAAAATTCACTCTCACTATATTATCATCTTCAAACTATTATCAAGGAATCCTATCATTCTCACTCCATTTTTTATATAGTCGCATCCCTATGGTCTCATTAGTTCTAACTGCAAGTAGACAATCTTATTATCTTGAACAATTATCTTTCTTCTTGATGTGGTAATATATGTTAAGAGATTTGAAGGTAATGAGAACTCATTGCATGTTTTTGAGCATGTGGTTTGAGTCCTTCATAGGCCATTGACACCTATTATCTTTCAAATATATGTATTGAAAGTACACTCTATGAATAGGTGATAGTGAAAAAATAGGCCCACCATGAACTCAACCATACACTTGCATAATCAACTAATATTATAATTAAAATTTCACCAAGGGGATGAAACATGTGCATATTGTCTTTATATTAAGACATTTCATACCTGAAAGATGAACTCTATAATTTTAAAACCTTGTCTTATACACCAATTGTGCTCCCTCTAACACAATGAAGTTACATTTCACACCAAATTATGTTTAACACGTGAAAATTAGTTTAAAAAACACATGAGAGTAGTGAAAATACTTGAAAATCTTTAAAAATAATTTAGAATCCTTAGATGATGCAAACAAATGAGAAAACCTTAAGGTGTTACGAATGCATACTCAACTAAGAAGCACTATTAGTCTTAGGGATGATTCATGAAGCATAGACAACCAAAATGAAAACCTTTACCATGGCACGAAATTACAAAGAGATTAATTTCATACACCAAGTGCATTTATCCTGACTCTACTTGACCTATCCATATCGGAGGAAACCTAATGAACTTATTTGACTTACACAAGAGAGTGATATGGAAGATGAACTAGTTTTTACCAATATTGGATTTTATAAAGCTTTTCAAACCTGGAAAAGACTTTTGTAATCCTATAAATATCCTCTTAAATATTTCCATGTACCAAGTATACCTTTTAATCCATATAACTACCAAAAAATATCTATTTTTTAGTTGATCTTATTGAATCCATGTTGAACCTACATTTATTTAGTATCAAACTAACTCCTAACACTCAACTGACACCTTCTACATTGAGTACTCTATTGACACATTTTCCTAAGTGATAAAACATAGAAGTCACCTAGAGTGACCAAAAAGGTGACATAAAATAATATTAAGACAATTGATACAAATGAACAAGATTTAAACCACATTAAGTGAATTTTATGACCATGTTAGAACTTATCAAAACCATACATGAAGTTTTAAATTGTAGGGGGTTGACTTATTTGACCATGGGGTAAAATTAATAAACACTAACACTAAGTCAATTTGTCTTCAGGGGATTCTCACTAAGTTTTGCATCTAGTTTTGATGACCAATAGTTATTTTTTATGACAACTAAATCACAATCTAGATTTGTAAGAATGTGGTGCTCCATCAATTTACCAATCATATCAAATTTTAAATGCATTTCATATGGGAAATCATCCATGATGAAGTCATTGATCTTCACTACATCTAGATAATGGATTAAATTGTTGATATATTCACCAAACCCTTCATTAATATCAAGTATCTTCATTTTTGGGATAGAATTAGGGTTTGGGTAGCTTCTTATTCCTCCTCTAAGGTATCATTTATATGTCATTTGGTATCCACATCAAGCCTTTATTTTAGGACCTAATTCTTCTACCCACTTAAGCTACACTTCAATGGGGTTGGTAGTGTAATATTTCTCCCACTATCTAGTTTTACTTACACGGTCTAATTAGCTTGCTTAGGTTAATAATAAGTCATTATGGGAAACGTAAATAAAGTCATTTTATAATTGTGATTTGATTTGATTTTTTTTTTTTTTTGGTGACCTAATTACTCACTATATAATGTACATTCCTATGTACTCATTGGCTAATGCTCATTAATAAAAATTTAATGAACATTAGCTTTTTCCCTTTGTGAGTTATTCTTCAAATTTCACAACTACATATAGATTCAACTTTGTGTATTTAAACCTATTTAATAGATCCTTGATTGTGTCCCACTCTAACATTCACTAATATTTCATAATGTCCATCAAATTTGGATCTTTTAGTTACATTACTTTGAATATAATGTCTGTGCTAGCAGGAGACTCATCTCTTTTTATAATAAGGCATAGTCAAACACTAGAACTCCAAGAACATTTTAGTGAAGTATTTAGTTTATATTAAAACAATGATTATAGACCAACAATATATAAATTTGTTTTAAAATGTTCCTAAAACCAAATATTATGTTAGTCCAAATAAAGGTACCATATTTAGGCCCAATGTCCAACTTATTATTTTCATTGACAAACTTAAGTAAATCTAATTAGGATTGGGAATTTTAGTTAATCCCTCATTTTTATCATAATTTTAAAGTATACAATCAAATTCACTAGCATACAAAATCTATTCATCTTGAAATGATTTATAAACTAGTTATATTTTCTTTCAAGTTATAGATTTAGCAACCAACTTTAAAGGGCCATACACATTATATATTAAGAAAGATAAATTGTACTTGAGGCTAGAGATCTTAAGGTATATATAATGTTTATGGGAGTCCATAATATCACGATATATTTAATATTTATTAAATACGACACAAAGGCCACATAAGTTTCCCTCTAGTTTAATTAAAAAAATGAGTTGAGGGATTTGAAAATTTCAGATCACTTTTCAAGACACACTTCTTCAAGAAGATTAGTTTATCTGATAAAAATTGGATATGGATTTGAAGTTGTCTATTGAAAAACATCCATTTTTTATGTGATATCATCCTCATAACATTCCAATAAAATATCAATATTGATCTTTCAAAGGGATATCCCCCATTCCCTTTTTATGGTGTTTCACTTCTTTAGAACTAGTGATTCTAAATAAGACCTTACATAATTGATTTTCCAAACCCTTGTGAGTTTAATTTCAACATTTCCATTTAAATTTACCTATAGTATGAGTTTTTATATGTATATGGGAATTTTGGACTTAAACCCCTTGAGGATTTTTAGAAGAATATAAAATCTCTTAATCCCCTTTTATTTTAATTTCCTTAACAAATGTATCTAGAATGCAATCAGATTATGATTTTGAAAGGGAAAACTCAATTGGTTTTTAAAATTATAAAAATGGGGGATCAAAACAAATACAAGAGAGAGGGAGTGGACTAGTTTTAACCAATGAATGAAGAGGACAAGGGGTGTAATTTATTCCAAGGTTTACATCTTTTAAAGGGAAGAGATAAATATTCACGATAATTTTTGGATTTAAAATATGTACATCAATCAGAGCCTTAATGGGTTGAGGGGGGATGAGACTTCAATTATGGACCTAATTAAAAAAATGATTTAGAGGGGGTGTATGGCTTTTTATTAGGGTAGTATAAATATTTTGGTGCCTACATAAGAGGGGAAAATTTTACCATAAATGACTTTGGGCATGG
Organism: Torreya grandis; assembly: GCA_037957365.1. Classification (NCBI taxonomy): domain Eukaryota; kingdom Viridiplantae; phylum Streptophyta; class Pinopsida; order Cupressales; family Taxaceae; genus Torreya; species Torreya grandis. The sequence goes on from JARHVA010002683.1 coordinate 1,378,647, forward strand.
CATCGATTGCACCTGAAAGGTAAATTATCATCATCAAATTATTGAAACCAATTATAATCTCTTAAAAACATAATATTTTTCAATTAAGAATACCAAATAATATAATTAAAGTTCTTCCATATTGGTTTAGTCTTACAGGCACATTATCAAGTAGGGATCAAATTTTATATGTATTATGATGTATGGTATATCTATTATATATTTATAATGGAATATTAAAAATTCTAATCCAAGTTAGATTGCATTAAATATCCAATTTAAAAACATCAACACACCTTTATAGATTAAAAATAAAAGGACTTGCATTTCTCAAAATCCATAAACCTCTCCAAAATATTTTCTCTATCTTCTTTATTAGAAAATGTGACAATAAAGAAACCTTTGGGTAAGTAGGAGACATAAAAAGGAATATCCAAATTATAATTTGTATAGGCCTAAATTAATTAGTTCCTTTAAATATATCCAGCTCTACTAAACCTCCCAACAAAATACTATGTTTCTCAGATAATTGGTCCCTTGTCTATATTTTTTGAATCTGGGATAATGGTTGGTCTATTTAGATTCAACTTCAAATAATTACCTTATTTAATCCTTTTAGCTAAACAACTAAACTAAATTTTTGAAGGGGATATGAAGTCTTTTGAGATTTTTGTTTGAAAGGGGGATTTATATCTCTCTAATTAGAAACCTTTTTAAATTTATTGGAATGATCTTGGATCAATTAATCAATCAATGTCAGGTTCGTTTTCTAAAATAATGTTTTTCTCATAGATCATTGTACATCATGATTATCGAGAATTTTTTTTTTATTATAAGATCACTTTCTCAATAGTCAATATTTCCTTATACATAGTTACCAACATTTCATCCATCCCATATAGAAAACACGTGCATACCAATAAGATACAAAGTTTTTATAGACCAAATTATTTGAAACCATAAAAACCTAATTTTGAGTGGAAGGTTCAACCTAAACCACCTTTTCTTCAAAAGATAAATTTATTACATTGTTTTAATGTTGTTACACTAATTGATTTCTATGAGATAGGCCACAATAATTAGCCTCTTTTATATTAACTCATATAATATTTAATTAAAAATGTGAATATATTTGGATGTCCTTCTTGTTGAGTTTGATGATCCAAAGTCAGAATTTTTACTATTAGTTTGTTAGTATGGGACATATACACCTATTTAATATTTTTTTATAGTTAATAATGTTAATAGTTGATATATATAGGTAATTAATATGTATTATTAATTTCTTAGGTGTCAGGTTAGTGAGATCAGGTAGTTAGATCCATTAAATTACTTTTAATAGCCTATTTTTTATTTGAGATTTTAATGTAAACTTAACCCATGATTTTACCATTTTTTTAATATTTTGTCAAATTTATACTTCTTACATGTAATTTTGGACAATCCTAACAATGATATTATAGCCATGTGAAGGACAACTAAATACATGGTTACAAACCTGAGGAAAGAGAGAAATTTTTATAAGATATGAATATTTAAGCATTATTTTTAATTTCAATTACTAGAAATTATTTTTTAAACCTACACAACTCTAAAAACCTAAATTTTGTGACCCCAATATTTAACCATTCATTCTTGTATGACCCTTTACCTATATAGTAAAATATGTATGTCCTCCAATCCAATTTTAAGTCCTATTTATTATTTTACATAGACTCCAAAGCACTAAAATCAAAAAATTCAATAATGTATGTTGTTTTGCAACCCAAGATAATTTAAAACCACTTTTTCTTGCTAATGTATGACTTAAAATAACTAAAAATGAGTTTACATTATCGTATATATGGATTTAAAACACTAGAAAGCCATTTGTACCGATTTGGAGTAGATTTAATGTAGTAGTATGGAAGAAACCCTTCATGTAATAGTTTTATGGCATGTGTGTACTTTACAACTAATTTTGTATTGATTTGAACCCTTAAAACTCATTCCTATATAGTCATTTTTTATCATTTCAATAACTTGAAATGCATTATGCATAACCTTATGTACTGTGCATAAGATTTTTTGATAAGGTTCAACTATTTTATTTTTACTCTTTAACATGATGTGGTTCCCACAAAAGAGTGAAGTTAGAAATTAAGTTTTACATTGTAATATTTTATGGTGAATATTCAAGTGAAGCTTTCTCACATGTAAAATATTTTTTTAATTTATTTTTTAAACTCATAAAAGTAAATATTATGTATTTTTTTTTTTTTTCACAAATGGTGGTAGAGGAGTTGGTTAGAATTTTTTTTAAAGCGCATGTAAAGAGGAGGTTTAAGTTACAAAACCCTACCAAAACATATTTTTGGTTAAACTATCTTTTGACACAAATTAGTTGATTAAGAAAGATTATTTTTTTAATATTTTATTTTAAAAATAATTTTATAAAGAGAAAAGGAGTAATTTTGGTGATATAATGGTGTAATTTTTTGTGACATGGAACTTTTTGCAAAATTTTAATGTAAATACCACTTTATCTCCATATATAATTTATTCTTTAACATATTGAAAATAAATGAGAAAAAGGGTTTTCAAGTATAAAGGTGCATTTTTAGTGGAAAATAACACTTGAAAATGACAAAGCTTATCATATCATCCCACACTTGTTTTATCAGAATTATCACTAAATATTTTGAAGATAAATGTGTCCTATATTAGAGGTCCAACTTGATCCTTTTTATTGTAAAGTATAAGAATAAAGGTGGAGGTTGGAGGATTCATATGAGTCTAGAGGATAATTCCCCTTCTCTAGTTATCTATTCACTCAAAGTTTGTGTCAAATGTTTGACTATAATTTTTGGTAGTATTAGTGCATGTTTTTTTAGTTTGGTGTTGTTTTCAGTTAGATTTTGATTTTATTTGGTTCATTGATATTATTGATGAGGTGAAGACATGATTGTTTCAATTTTTTATTTCATTATAAAGAATTATCTCCTCTTGATGGATATGGGGAAGATATTGCATGGCCTTCAATAAGCTGTCAATGATTGTATGAACTATAAAATGAGTTTATAGCACTAGGTTAGATAATATCATTGGGCATCATTGATATCTCTCATACATAGTACATGATATTAATTTAACATTGTTTATTTATGAGACCTTATGTAGATCAATCTAGTTGAATATATCTTGATCGATTTATACTATAGTACAATATAGAATTGTAAGATCTTATGAATAGTACTTGATCATTTTCATTATTCTTGCCTAAAACTTTTGAAGTAATAGGATTATTGGTAGTAGCATCTATTGATCATTACAATAATGACTATTATGAAAGATTTTAGCTGTGATAGAGACTTTTGATGAATTCATAATCATATCTCAATATGATCTTCTTCTATAGACATTTGGGTAAAGAAAGGCTTATTGAGTCATAAAATCAAAAGTCATATTTTATTTGATAATATTTGTTAGTGTTTGTTTTTTAGCATGGATCGCATACAATGCTTTCTTATTTTTGAATAGTTCATAGATAGGTAATTAATATTGATTGTTATTTTTTTAGGATTCAAATAAGTTAGTTTAGATTGTTAGACCAGTTAAATAATTTGTAAAATCCTATTTAAAAATTTGAGATATAATGCAAACTTAATCTTATGATTTTAGCCTTTTAATAATATTTTTTCAAATTTGTAAAATGTATATTCTTACATTTATCTACATGTGATCCAAACACTGCACCTTGTTAATACCGTAACCCACTAAAACTTAAAAAAAAACTACGTACAACTCCAGGTGAAGAAAAATACAAATAAAGCATATTGATAATACTTTAAAAATTCACCGTGTATAGAAGAATATCTCAATGAGGAAATATTACTAAACAATGGTGTTAAAAATTACATAGTTGAAAAAACCTATGGATTCCACCACTATTATTGATCTTCATTGCACCTTGATAACATAATATGAAATAATATACTTTGGAAAATGACATAAAAAACTGAAATAAATAAGATAAAGTGATAAGATATTGTAGAAAGAAATGTTTTTGATCTCTCTTCCATATATGTAAATTTGGAATCTTTATCAAATAATTATATTTAATTTATTCCAAGCTTGCCATAAATGGTAATGCTTATATTTAAGATTATAATAAGAATTAATGTATAGAGAGAAATGGAAAATTGGTATATGAGGAGATCTATATAAAACACTTATTGTGATATAATGAGATTTTACATGAGTAGATATTGCACACAATAACTAGGGGTTAAAGGATGGGGTTCGATTGTCAAGAGGGGATAAGATTTGAGTTGTGGCAGAAATGGATCTACAAATTATGATAATAGGCAATGTGTTAGTTGGCATTGAGAATGAGTTGGGTTATGCTAGGTAGAAAATAGATTACCAGTTAATGGCTTACCTTGAAGGTGATGAAAATGTTCATAAGCCAACGTTCATGGAAAAACCAATGGATGGATATACCAAGAATAAATATTTAAACCTAAATAGGATACACCTTATGTTTCCTTTGTTGAAGAAGAGATTAAAGTAATTTTTTAGTGGTAAAAATGACTATAAACCATAGGTTTGTTATGTCATTCTAATGGACTATGACCTAGTTTACCAAATCTACATAAATGAATATCAGAGCATTGGAAAGATATTATGAAAGGAAATATATAATGTTGAACATGTGCTAAAGGTGTTTTTTTTGTGATTTTTTTTTTTAGATTATGATAGAGATGTGATTTTTAATGATTATTTTTGGTCTTGAGAGCATCACATGGTTTTGAAAAAACCTCGGTGTTGAGAAGTGTTATCATTAATGTCAAGGTTGATGTCATTAATGTCAAGGTGAATATAGTGAATATTCATGGTGAATGGTTTTTAAGACATGAGCTTGTGTGATTGATGTGAAAAGAAATCAATGTGACAAGAAGGCAACCTAATGTCTTTCTGATGAGAGAGAGTTTGAAGGCAACCTAAGGATTTTTTTATTGGCTATTGTGAAGGTTGTTGTAGTAGTGTAAGAGTGATGTTTAATGAATTTCATTTTTTTATATAATCATTGAGGTAAGCATGTTTGAGTACTAGGCTTTGAGTATAAGTTATCTTGAGAAGCCTATTCATAACAAGCATAGTCATGTCATGAGCATGTGCATGGTGAGCATAAAGATGTATGTACAGAGGTATGACATTGTTTGAGGAAAATGTAAGTCATGTGATCAAGGTGTAGAATCATCAAAGACTATTTTAGGATCAATTATAAATATTCAAGTGCTTGAGAAACCTACTTATGGCATTAGTCATAACTTGAAAAGTCCTAGTGAGATGGTTTTAGCATGGTGACCTAGTGATATGGATGCACAGAGGCATCAGAGGCTATAAGGTTTTTTGAGAATGGATATGAGGAAATAAAGCAATAAAATTAATTTAAAGGTGAGCCTATATGGGTAGGACATACATACTTAGTCTAGACCTAGACCATTTTTAGACCCTGTTTGGCCTATGAGGCATCATGATCTATTGTCAAGGCATATGAATGATGTTTGACATTACTTGAGCATGTGAGATGTTGTTTAAGAATGTAAGTGAATTATATATCACTTGGAAAGAGGCATGAATGTTAGTTTCAAGGCCTAATGTGATTTACAAGTCAAGGTCGAGAGCAAAGAAAAAGATGGTGGACAAATGAGGTATGATGTTTAGATTTCAAGTTGATAATGATCATGTGAGAATTTTAAGTGGTGTGATAGATTATCCCAAGTGTGTTGACCAATTTTTAGGTTAAATTGTGATGGTTTAGGATTGAAAAAGTGTTATAAGGTCTCTCGAATACATAAAATGAAGGGTTCTCAACCCGAAAAGGAATTTCAAGTGTTCATTGGCATGTGTAACATGTGCATGGGAGCTTGAGTTATTCATGGTAGATGAAGAAGGGTCCTAGATCAAATTTTCAATCATTATTTTTTTGAATGAGGGGCCAACCTTTATGAGTGATTACTAACAGTGGAGATGGTTTAAACCCTTAAATAACCCTAATAGTGACCCAATATAAAATAAGTTGTTTTAAAGTTCTCATAATGGATTGGTATGGATATTTAATTTATTGAAGGATATAATAAACACTCCTAGGCACCTCCAAGTTTGATTGGTTTGTCAAGTGTGTGAATAAACCCTAAAGGAAATAGTTAGATTCTCAGAAATTTATTGTAGAAGTCAGATTTAACTAAGTCAAAGGTGTTAAATAGATGGATGAATTTTTTTTAGACTTGTAGTTTGTGTCCATGGTTGTTTATAAACAATTTATATCCTTTATGTATGCTAAACTGGTCATATAAGACAATGTATTACTAATAGGCCTAATGATGCAAACAATAAGAAACCTAAGCAGAAGTGATAAGATAATTAGGAATGTGTTATCATGGAATAAGGATGAATCCAATTGAATGAATACATTGCTAAAGACTTTTAATACATATTCATTTTAGATATATGTTTTTGAGATCATTATATATATCAGAAAGTTTCTCATAATTTAACTTGTCTAGCTTAATCAGGCCTATATACAATGAGGTTATGAGATTAGTTTGTGAGATGAATATTGTAATTTGAACATGGTATCCTTATATTTTATAATTATATCATATGATAATGTAAAATAATTATAAGTCTTTAAAAGTATCTACATAGGTTTTGAAGGTCAATATCACCATGACTATGCTTGAAAGTAAACTGACAGTTCTAGATAAGTAAGTTAGAGTGATGAGTTTGAGACTCTATGACATGAATAAAAGCATATAATGCATATTATGGTATTTTTAGGACATATATGTCATATCCATTATTTTTATAATATTTTAGAGTTAGCAAAAGTGATTGAAATATTGAAGCCAAAATGAGTTGATTGGTTCAGGTTTGACTATGTGTACTAAAGACAATAATTGGTCTATAGGACCAATAGTTTCCATTAGAGATTATTATATTTCTTTGTAAGTTTTTATAACGTTTAGTATCATTTTCAAGGATTTTAATTCCTTTATTTTTTTCTTTCTAGTGTCACAAGTTCATGTTTCCATGACTATGTTTTGAGACTAGTTGGCAATTATGATTGAGCTATTTGTAGAGAAGGGTTTGAGTAATTTTACCATAAGTTGTGAAGAATAAAGTATATCATGATTAACTTAAGGTAACGTATCTTCTATATATGTGAAATTTTACATGGTTATTTTGAAAAATTATATCTATGTTTTATTTTTTCAAGACAAATTTTCTTAAGAAGGCCTAATTATGAACATTACAAATGGTATACTTCAAGTAGCATCTAGAGATAAAATGTGTTATGGAGCCTAGATGAGATTATCATAGATATATTTGAGTGGAATATCATATTTTTAATCTATTTGAGGTTTTTTAATGTGTTCCAAGGAAGTCAAAGTGTAATGTGCCCTAAAATAGACCTAATGGAATTATGTCTCCATGAGACCTAAAGATGAAATAAGGCCTAATTGAGATATATAAGACCTAAGGAGAAATAAAGAAAATTTTACTGATTTTTATTTTATTTACTAATATCTATTCCATTGCCTACTTGAGAGGGTAATTTTGTTTATTTTACCAATAAGGATATGAACAAGAGACTCCTATAAATACAAGGGAGTTTCAGGCCTATTTGAGTATGTTGAGATCAAGTGAATCAAATAGTGTATTTTAGAGTATAAGGAGGTATTATAGACCATCATAAGATTATATATGATCTTTGATGAATATTTGACATAGAGTATATGCATGAATATCAAGGTCATATGGCCTAATTAGTCTTGAAGAGACCTAATTGAGCGAAGAGACCTAGAAGGCAGTTTGAGAGGTTAAGTGTGTGAAGAGATAAATAGGTGGTCATCATAATTAAGTTGAAAAATATGGTGTCTTGAAGGTGATCAAATTAATCAGGTGTTTGAGTTGGCACTAAGTCATCTAGGGGGTTAGTGCATCCTTCTAATTGGGTTGGTGCTTAGCTATTTGGGGTTGGTGTTCCATGTGAAGTGGGTGATTCAAATTTTTTTGTATTTGTCTTATAGGAATATATTACATTTGATAATAATAGTATTTTTTCTTCCCCTTGAGGTTTTTCCACCTATGTGATGTATTCTTGTGTTTTATGCTCTTTTGTATTGGTGTTTATGTTTGCTACGTATATATGCTTATTTCAATGGTTCATGAATACTTAAGTGAAATTGATAAGTAATTTTTTTAATAATAATTCACCCCCATCCTCTTATTAATTTTTATTCTAACATTTTGTATCATATCTTGGTCCTTTGAAGCAAGTATAAAAGCCTAAAGGATATCATAAAAACAAAGATGGATATCTAGAAATATCAAAGTGATTTATCTACCAATAAGTCTATGTTATTCAATTGATATAATTATACCTTTTAGAACATCAGGATGAATATATATTTGATGTCTCAATGTCATGATATTTGGCAGTCAATTATGGATAGCTATGGTGCTCTTATTTTCCACCAACTGATGTAACAGGTAAAAAGGCTAGTGAAAACAAATCTAAGGAAATGAATACCATTATTTATGGCCTATAAAAGGTAGATATTATGAAGCTGATGAATTATGTATCATCCAAGGAGATATGAGAAAAACTAAAGACTACCTATGAAGGAGACACCAAGGTGAACATGGCCAAGTAGCAGACCCACTGGAGACAGTTTAAAATTCTAGAGATGAATGAAGATGAAATAATTTCATCTTATCTATTAAAGGTTGGTGAAGTTGACAATTTTATTAGAGGATTAGGATAAGAAGTGAAAGAGTCTATTTTTGTTCAAAAGGTATTGAGATCACTAAATCTTATGTTTGATTATAAGGTGTCAATAGTAGAACAGATAAAATATTTGGACAAGATTAAAATGGATGGGCTTCATGGTATCTTGACTACCTATGAGATGAGAATAAATGATGAAAGACCTCTCAGAAGGAGGCAACATTTCAAGTTGAGAAGAAGTCAAAATACATTAAGGTCAAGGATAAGGTATGTTCAAATATTGATGATGATGAACTAATAACCATGTTTGCTAGGAATTTTAGGTTTGGATCTAGTATGGGGTAAGTTGCCCTTAAAATATTTCAACTATGGTAACATTAGTCACTTTGCATTCAAGTGTCCTAAAAAGGATAATATTGAGCATGATGAAGAAAAGGAAGAATAACATGGAGATGATAGGAAGGTATGTAAGCCTAACAAGAACAAGAGATATTTCAGGAAGTATGAAGGTAGGAATGGTCATTCAATATATATATATATATATATATATATATATATATATATATATATATATATATATATATATATATATATATATATATATATATATGATGTAATTGACACAAGTACATATGATAGTGATGATGGAAGTAATGAACATAAACGTGATAATAATGAAATATTATTCATCCATCTATTTAGGAAATGTGGGTTGCTAAAATTGGAAAGGCCTTATGGTTGATTTATAATCAGATGAAGAATAATTTGAATTGAATCTTGAAGAAAAATTGGTAAGTGCTCTACATTAGTTGAAATTCTAAAGAAGAAAGAATCACAAAATAAGATCATTAGTTAAGGAATATGAAGATTATATTGGTTTTTTTTTATGAGAGATTGAGTAACACATCTAAGGAATATGATGAGATCATCAATTGGATTGAAGCATAGATGGAGTAAGTCACTACTAGATTAAAATCTAAAGAGGAAGAATGCACCATGTATGAAACTAAAGTTTAATCCTTGAAATATGACTTGGATCAAGCAAATGTCAATGTGAATACATTTGTGATGTTTGAAAATAGCACTGAGGATCTATATGACATCTTGAGTATTCAAAAGTTCACAAGTGAATAGATAGGTCTTAGTTCAAAGAAGACCAAAATGAGGTAGCTCAAGTTAAGGAGAAGGCTATTGAAGACAAGAAGATCATCATGAAAATACATATCAAATAGCCTAATGCTATGAGGTATACTACTTAATTCTTAGCTTACTATTTTATATGTAATTAGTTTGGTCATAGAGCAAAAGAGTATAGAATACCCTCTAAGAATGAGTACTCATGGGACTATGGAAGGATTCATAGTTCACATTAGTAAAGAGGTATGTATAAGATTGTATTCTATAGTTGTCATGATGTAGGACACATTTCAAGATTATACACTAATATATTTAGAAGCCCAAGTCAAAACAAGAGGTTTGAAGCCCTTAGAGTGCAAGAGAAAAGTCAAATCAATGTGGAAAAACCAAAGATAGTAAAAATTAGTCACAATCAATATACAAGCTCAATAGGAATGTTTTATATGGTAGAGAATACTTAAGATAATAAATGAAGTCAAGAATGTCTATTATTATCTCATATTGATGATCAAATGGTTGATGAAGAGGTTAAACCTATAATGCCAATCAAGCCTAAGAAGATACTAAAATATATTCAATCTTGTTAGAGCATGGATATCTGAGAATCTCCTAAACTTATGTTTCTTTAGGGATCTATGGAAAGAGGTGACTCCATTAGGATTCATGAAGACACTCTTTAGTTAATAGAAGCATGGTAGATGTTTGATTTGAGGGGAAGTTATTTAGGTTGATTGAGTGAAGTTGACCTACGTTGAGAAGTGATCTTGTAAAGAGGTATGTATGGAGTAAGGAGGATCATGTTTCTATAATGCATCATATTCTTTGTGTTTAACTCTTGTTTCAAAGAAAGTGTGTTTCTAGAAGATAGCTTGTGGAATGCCTTTGTCATTAATGTTAAAGGGGGAAGAAGTTCAAGAAGGGAGATTGACCAAATTTGGGGAGGTAAGAGTTGATGAGACCATCATATGGCTCATTATATCTATAAAATAATATCATTTTCATTTCATAGAAGGTGGATATAAATATAGTCTTTGAACTTATGGTTTATTTATAATAAAATAAAAAGTATATATCATGGTTATGTATTGAGAATTCATTGTTTTTTATTTTTTAGCTATTACTAATGATTATTGGAAAAAAATATTTCAATGAGTGCATACATAGTTCATACTAAGATAATAATGATTCAAAGTATGAAGATTAATCATTCAAGAATAATGTTAGAGTAGTGTCTGAGTCTTATACAATGGATACAACATTTTTGGTCAAGATATAAAATCCTACATGCTTGCTACAGACTCTTATAATAACTATGGATTATATTAGACCAACTACATATCACATCATACTAGCTATGAACTACATTCGAGATAGATATTACATCTGAGTTATGGATTACATTAGACCAGCTAGGAATTTTAGTAAGTTTGTTATGAATTTCAAAAGTTTTACTAAAGATTTCAACAAAACTACTACAGACTTGTTTGGAAAGTATTTCTAAATATATTCTAATGATTTTTTGGTCTATTCCATCTATCACAAAGAATGCTTTCCATTTGACTCCTTTCTATATATAGATTTTTGAATATAGACTTTCCATTATAAATTGTATTCAAATATAAATTTATGTAATTTCATTCTAATAAATAGGTCTCTCCATATTTGGTGAAGATCGAGATTATGATGTAATAGATTTCATTTTTATAATAAATATCTCTCTCCATATTTTGTGTAGATTGAGTTATGATAGGATATCATGGTTGTTACTCCTAAATAAGCTTGTGGTTGGAAGAATGAAATTATAAATTCAACTTTTCACACCTAAATAAAATCAATACATACAATTTTCTTTCCATTATTATGAATACCCTATTTTGAAACTTATGTTCCTAATAAATCCTCTTCTGATGAATGAGTTAGCACTCATTCGAAGGAAGATGGATCAATGAATTGTTATTTATTTCTTTGTTCTGTAAATTATAGTTTTGTTGAAAAATTATATTTTTATTATCTATTGTTGTAAACATTTCTTTTGTATAGTTTGTGTGAACCTCTAGGTGTTTTGTTTGTCTATCATTTTTTTCAATTTAGCAATTTAATTTTTGCAAGTGTGGTTTTATTTCAAGCATGTATGCTTTGATTTTTGCAATTGTGATTTTAAATTCTTAAAAGTGTGGAGTGTGATAGAAGTAACTATTTTCCAAAGACATATTTTTCCTATGGAATATAGTCTTTAGATACCAACCTTGGATTGGCATTATTAAATTAAAGGGATTGACAACCCCCATCAAGAGTGATAAGATTATTATTATTTTTTAATCAATGAAAAAGGGGGAGATTGTTGAAACATTTTGTCATTGATGTCAAGGTTGATGTCATTTATGTCAAGATGCATCTAGTGAATATGCATGGTGAATGGTTTGTGAGACATGATCTTGTGTGCTTGATGTGACAAGGAAGCCATGTGACAAGAATGAAACCTAATGTCTTTTCGATGAGAGAGAATTTGAAGGAAACTAATGATTATTATATTGTCTATTTTCAAGGTTATTTTAGTGTGTAAGATTGCATCTTATCAATTTTCTTGTTCGATAGCATCATTGAGATAAGCATGTTTGAGTGTTAGTCTTTGAGTAGAAGGTGTCTTGAGAATCCTAGTCATAACAAGCATAATCATATCATGAGAATGTGGATGGTAAACATGAAGAGGTATATAGGTATGACATTTTTTGAGTAGGATTCAAAACATGTGATTAAGGTGTAAAAGAATCAAAGAGTGTTTCAAGATCATCTATCAAGCTTCAAGTGATGGATAAGCATAGTTATTGTTGTCCCCCAAAAATATCACTCATTTTTGGGACAACATTTGAACTAATTTGGTCCAACAAACTAAAATCCTCTCTCCCCTTCTTAAAAATTGTTTTGGGCATTCAAATTATCCATTTTTCAAGATTTTTCAAAGTTCTACAGACTCTGTAGGCTTGAAACTACGGACTATGCAAGTTCTTTTCTACAGACTCTACAAGCTAAGAAATCAACAGACTCAAATCTACAGACTCTGTAAGTTAGTTTCTATGGACTCTACAGGAGAGAAATAGGTTCAGCACTTAGCCATTTTTTTTTCTATCATGAAAAAACTAAGAAAGCTACCAAGTGACATCTGTCGAGACACATTATGATTTACTTCTCAAAGTAGTGGAACTTGCCACGTGTCTCATTAAAACTCAGTGAAAGCTTCCAAGTGTCAACATCTACATGAATCCAAGTGAGTCCCAAGTGTTTATACAATGTTTCTAAATCTTAACAGAAGTAGCCATGTGTCATCTTCCACAGGACTCTCAAAAGGCATCCAAAGTCTCTATAAGTTAAGTGGATGCTACCACGTGTCCTTGATTGTTTCACAATGGATGTTTCCATGTGTCACCTATTGAGATCGGTAGAAAATCGACTAAGGTAAAGCCAAAGGATAAACAACCCTTGTGGAAGGTAGGTGAGGAGAAAATGGACCATTGCAAAAACTTGAAGGATAGTTCCATGCTTGAAAAAGTGCCCTTGTAGAGGGCATAGTTATCTTTCGAGAAAAGAGCATGGCAAAATGGTTAAGGCAAGAATCCTTTAGACTTTTTACTAAAGGAATTCACCTGGGAAGAAAGCTTGATAGAAAACCTGATGAAAAGTAGAGGCAAAGTGAATGAAGATTTCCTTTGGACAAATTGTCTGAAAGAATTCCTTCAAAATTTTTGTCCGAAGGAAAAGTCTGCCGAAATAGAAAACCCACTGAGGAAATAATAGCACGGAAGCCACCATGTGTCCCTCATAAAGTTGTAATGGAAGCTGCCACATGTCCCTTATAAAGTCAAGTGGAAGCTACCAAGTATCATCTGTTGGGACACAGTTACTAGTAAGTTTTAAAGCAGTAGAATGTGCCACGTGTCCCATTAAAACTCAATGACATCTGCCAAGTGTCAACATCTGCATCTTCTTCTTTTTGTTTCATAAAGACTATGGTGGTCCTCAGGTAAGTTGCTAAGGTCAAATAGAACTTGATAGGTGTCATTGTCTACATGAATCCAAATGAATCCTAAATGTTTCCATAGTGTCTCTAGGAGCTCGACAGAAGCTGCCATGTGTCATCTTCCACAGGAATCTCAAAAGGTATGTAAAAAGTAGTGGAAGCTACCAAGTATCACTTGCTAAGATTAGCAGAAAGCAGCCTCAAGCAAAGAAAGAGGTAGTGATGGATGGTTTCAAAGGAAGGTTTGAAGGCTTAATCGGTAGGTTAAAGCAGTCGGTTCAAAGGAGTGCCCCAAAGCCCATAGGCCAAAGTACCCTTGAGGAAGGCAGGTGATGAGCAAAATAGACCTTTCTCAAAGCCTGAAAGATGACCCATTGAACCATTTAACCTTGAACCAAATTGGTTCAATGGTTCAAAGATTCAAAGGTTCACGAGTTCAATGGTTCAAAGGAAGCTCCATACAAAGAGAAATAAAGCGATTGATCCATTGAACCTTGAACCAAAATGGTTCAAAGGTTCAAAGGTTCAACGTGGACAATTCAAAGAAGTGTCCCAAAGCTAAAAGAATAAGTACCCTTGTGGAGGGTGGTGAAATAAGGACATACCCTTGCAGAGGGTAGAAAACATTGGTTCAAAGATTAAAGAAAGTGTCAGACAAAGGGATGGTTCAATCAAAGACCAAGAAAGTGATTGAACCAAGAAAATGAATGAACCAGGGAAGAGATTGAACCATTGACATCCCTGTAGACGTCAAATTTAAGATAATGAAATATCTATTGATTTTCAAATATAACATAGATCCTGTGAACAAATTTAGCAACCGATTAAAGAGATAGCTCGAGAGCTTAGATCACACAAATAAGGACAAAATATAGCAAGGAAATGGGAAATGATATCAAAAGATTAGTGCATATGATATGTTTCTAGAAGGTAAAGAAGCCCACTAGGTGAACATTGAAAGAGCATGAACATTCAATGGCTTGGTCCATTTTTTGCATTGAGTAAAGCAAATAGCTACGCGCACATCAGGAAACACATCAGGCGGCCCATATTAAAATTGATGATCGATTCCAGCATAGCCCATGGATAGAATTTAAAATGCATTAAAGGCATTGAATGCATCGTAACACATTTTTGTGAAACAAAGCACCCAAGTCTTTCTTGGGTACTATATATTGGACTCTCTTATTGTCTTAGGGATCTCTCTCTATTATCAAAAATAAAACTCTGCCAAAATTGAAAGTCATTACTGAGACTTTGAGCTCAGATTGTTGATCATATTTCATTATTTGAATAAGAAAACAAGTGAATTTTTAGACTTTGTGCTAGAATAGATTGGTTGTTGGGGAAATTGTTCTTATGTTTATTTCCTTAATACATTTTTTATCCAGTTAATTAAATAAGTAGAATTAGTGAAAGTAATTAGGAATGTTTCTTGAAGCCATCTATGGAGAGACTTTGTGCCTCCATAATTGCCTTTAGTGTGTTTACTTTCTATTCTTGTGTAAAGGATTTTGGGATGACTTTGTGCCTTCATTATCCTTCATATTTTGCTTCTATGTAAAGGACCTTAGGATGACTTTATGCCCTCATTGTCATTCCTATTTCACTTTTTGGCAGTTGAGGTGGAGACTTTGTGCTACATTTCATCCTGCAGTGTTACTACGCTCTGTTACAGTTACTTATTATTACATGAAAGGTTCCTTTTGTCTATTAAATAAGCACTTCTAAAAGAAGAGGAGTGTCTTCTATCATTTCATCAGGATTTCTCCTTTAATTTATTAAACATCATCTCTGAAAAAAGAGAGATGGATGATTTATCCTACCCTTGAGTGTTATTTTCCACTTATATATATAGTATATAGCTCTCACATATTTACATGGAACCTCCCCTTGATGAGAGGAGAGATTTGTCCCCTTTTGATGTAGTAAGCCTACACATTTGGATGACCAATTTCACTATGCTATGGTTAAAGAGACCTATTTTGCTCATCAGTTAGCTGATTAACAAAATATTCACCCAACAATTTTTTGTGACTCTACTGGGGATGTTACATGCAACCTGAAGCCTCAAGTTTTAGATTGAAGTAATCCCTACCCTTATCCATTATAAACTCTAACAACTCTGATTTATATCTTACCCATTATCATTATATCCTTACCATCTCCCTCCACCTCCACATCAACAGGGATAGAACGCATAGTTTGAAGCCTCAAGCTTCAAGCTGAAGTAGGGCCAGTTCTTTCCCATTTTTATTTTACAATCTAGTAGATCCATGGTATACATGAAGCCAAAGGGATAAAGGTATTGTTGAACCTACATTTTAGTTGGTATACCAAAGTAATTTTGATCCGTTTCCTTCACCATCTCAACTCCAACGAACCAAGAGTTTTCCTCCTACTAAAATCAAGTCTCCATTACCAGGCAAAGTGTCCATTTCTGCTATTAATAAAGCTTTATCAATACTTACCCCTATGAGATTTGTTATTCCACCTTTCCATTGTCATAATATGGTAGTTTAAGGTCCTTACGGTAATTATTTTGGCCCACTCAATTTAACTCCACCTCTACATGAGCTACCATGCAGTTCAAAAAAAAACTTTCCCAAATTCTATGGCGATGGAAAGGTTCATATTGATGAACATATTATAGATTTTAGCATAACCTTTGGTGTAATAGGTGTGGAATATGAGGATGTAGCAGTCAGGTTGTTCGTGGAAACTCTACAAGGTGCTGCTATAGACTAGTTCTATCATTACATGCCTAGATTGTGACTGACTGAATAATCTCAAAAGCAAAGTTTGAAGCCAGATTCAAGCCTACAAAAGATGCACATGCCCTACTAGCTCAATTCACACAAATGAAGAAGAAGCCTCATGAACCAATGAGGAATTTCCTAGCAAAGTTTGACAAGCTGAGGAACAGGATTCCTATAATTACTTAGCCTACACTTGAGAATCTCAAATGTTTCTTCATCAAATCTTAGTTGCTTGAAGTATTTTTTTGTTGAGACATGCTGGCCAAATAGACCTTTCTATAGCTCAAGACTTTGATACTGAGGTAGAAGATGACCTTATCTTGTCTGGAAATATAATCAGAGATCCAAATAGAGGTAAGTCTTCTTCATCTCTTAAATATCCATCTATAGGTAACATTGATCCAATGGTGTAGAATCTATAAAATTAGTTGCTAGCTCTCAGGAAGAAAATGGCATAAGGAAAATTTTCAACTCCTTCATATAGAGATATGCCAAGAAGGACATTCCCCAATCAGTCATACCAAGGCAATGCTACCAAAAATCAAGGACAGCCAAATCATCTTCCTCCCCCAGAAGGAAAACTTTCCATTGAAGCACCCCCAACAAATTCATTAGTTGGATATCTCAAAACAAAATTTGATTTCTCTTTTTAGCCTAAATTGAACCAAGAAAATAATGATGATCTCCTTGCAGAAGATCATGAAGATTCAGCTAATGACTCCAACATTGGTTTTCTAAATTATCAGGGTGAACCCAGAAGTAAAGGTAAAGCAGATAGAAATCATATGCTATGTTCACCCAGTCCAAGAATCAATCAGCCCAAACAACTGATAAAGAGAGAGCAAAGGAGTGACCTCAACCAACAATTTCAATTGCTAAATGGGGAACCACTCTACCTTTCTAGCCAAAGGACCCATTGATCATAGGAAAGGTAAGTACATCAAACATCTCTACACCTTCTACTTCAATTTTACATACCAATCCTCCCCCTCTTAAAAACCAAAAATATGAACTCCCTTCTTCTATTCCTAGTCCATTTCAGTCATTTGACATAATCAATCATGTCAAGAAGACCAAAATTCAAATGTCTAAATTTGAATTCTTGAAATCCAATCCCGAGCAGTTAGATAGGTTAGTTCAGTGTGTGAAAAATAAAGTTGTCCCTGTAGGACAAGATGTTAAAAAGGTAACTCATGATCCCCTAAGGAACATGCCCATTTCAAAAAATTTTGTCATTACTCCTCTAGCTGCCCCTGAAAAAATAGAACTTTTCTATATTTCCTTGTTGATAAATGGTTACAAACTGAGCAATTGCATCATAGACTCAAGAACATTTGACAACGTCATGCCTGCCAAGGTGGTAGAATCTCTTGGACTCACACTAACCAAAACCTTTAGGAGATGTTTCTCCATGGAGAAAAAATAAGTACCTCTACTTGAAAAAATCAAAGAAGCCCAATTTGCATTTACAACATTCCCAGACAAAAGAATCAAGATGACAGTCCTAGTGGCTGATGTTCAAGCATCCTATGGCATTCTTCTAGGTTTAAATTTTTGTAAAGACATTGGAGGATAATTGAACATGAACTTATCTGAATCAAAGATTCCTATCAAAGGCACCATGCAGAGGCTTCTTCCTAAAAAAAATCAAAATATGTTGTCACTCAGAAATCAGCCCCTGAAGCTCAAATTCTATTTGAATCTTCAGACATTGCTATTTATTTCTTGACCACAGAGGATACTCATGTTTTAGCTAATGAAACTTCTGAAAATGATAGTCTACAAATCAACTTAGATGATATATCAAAACATGTGAGACAACACAATGCAAGCACAAAAGAATTCCCCCTTCTAAGCAAGGAGAAATCTAAGGAAAGATCAATTTTTGTTGATGTTTGGATCCTGGAATTCAATGGCAGCAATTCTTATACAGGCTTAGGGGCTGGGATTGTGTTGATATCTTCTCAAAGAGATATTTTTCCTTCTTTGTACAAGTTACAGTTTAGCAACACCAACTATACAACTGCGTATGGATCCCTATTTCTTGGATTGAAGGCTACTCAAGATAAATGCATCAAACTCCTTCATGCCAAAGGAGATGCTGAACTATTGGTTTGTTAGGTAAAAAACCTATATCAAACCAAAAAAAGAGATTACACCACTACCACAATCTAGTTTGGGACCAACATGAAAGCTTTGATGCTTTCAACATCTCTACCATACCCAGGGAATTCAATGACCGAGCTGATGAATTGGCTATTTCAGCAACCCTCTTAGTTTCTCATCTATATTTCAAAGGAAATAGGTACACTATCGAATTGGTCTTTAGACTAGGTTTGACTGATAATACCAATCATTGCCAAGTGTTCAATAGTGACAACCAAATCATTGCCTTTCTAGAACATAAAGACATCTTCGAACATCTTCACTTTGAAGGCAGTAAGCTCTAGAAACTTATATCAACTCCTAAAATGAATTCAGATGTAGGTGAAGAATTCCTACAGCTAAAAGGGAATAAGATTCCTAAAAGACTGGTTTCTCTTAAGAAACTGTTTGATAAGCACGATAGATTCATCAAACAACAACAAATGGATTCAAGCTCCCCCCAGGGGTTTGATCAGATAAATTTGGGTACCAAGGAAAATCCCAAGATGGTGAACATTGGGAAGTGCTATACTCTAGAGGAGAAACTCAAATTTAATGACCTGCTTTGTCATTACATGGGTGTTTTGGCATACTCTTATGATGATCTAAATTCACTTATGCCTAAGGAATTTCAACATGAAATTCCTCTCAAGGATGATTCGGGTCCCTTACAAGTAGAAATCTTGGTAGTATAATCCAAAGATATTAGGT
This sequence comes from Torreya grandis, assembly GCA_037957365.1. NCBI lineage: Eukaryota > Viridiplantae > Streptophyta > Pinopsida > Cupressales > Taxaceae > Torreya > Torreya grandis. The sequence continues at coordinate 1,398,172 of JARHVA010002683.1, forward strand.
ACTATTCTGTCTGAGATACAGAAAATGTTGAATGCTAGGATAATTTTCCCAATCCATCATTCCACATGGATTGCCAACATAGTCCCTATGAGGAGAATGGAAAAATTCACATTTGTGTGGATTTTAGGAATATAAATCAGTCATCTTTAAAGGATAATTATCCTTTGCCCATCATGGATCAAGTGCTCCAAATAGTGATCCACTCAGAGATGTTATCAATGCTAGACGACTTCTCAAGATAAAATCAAATTGAATTTAGTGAAGTAGACCAACATAAGACTACCTTCACCACACCTTGGGGCATGTTTGCATATAGAAGGATGTCTTTTGGCTTGATAAATGCTGGCACCACCTTTCAGAGAGCAATGGACCTTGCTTTCAAGGATGAGATAGGTAAGTTCATTGTAGTTTATCTTGATGACTTGACCATCTTTTCTAAGCATCACCTGGATCATATACATCACTTTCAATAAGTGCTAGTACGCTGCCACCAAAATGGTATTTCCTTAAACCCCAAGAAGTCAATTTTTGGAGTTACAGAGGGAAAAATTCTTAGACACATTGTGTGTAAAATAGGCATAAATATTGACTCAGATAGAGTCAAGTCTTTCCAAGAGCTTACCTTGCCTATAAGTAAGACTGTTGTTCACTCTTTTTTCAGAAAGCTAAATTGTTTACAAAGGTTCATCCTCAAGTTCACTGAGAAGACTCGACACATTGTGAACATGATGAAGGGAAAGACCACCTTTAGCTAGACTAAAGAAGGCAAGTCAACATTTGAGGATATCAGGACTGCCATTACCCACGCCCTAATTTTGGTTTGTCTAAACTACAACAAAGAGTTCATCATATACAGTTATGCTTCTAAACACACGCTTTCAGCAATTTTGGTTCAACATAATGAAGAAGGTATGGAATCTCCCATTTTTTTCATGAGCTACCCTCTAAAAGCTCATGAGCTAAATTACTGAAACATGGAGAAGCATGCTTAAGTAGTGGTGAAGGCAGTCAAGCATTTGTACTTCTACATCTTGAATTCTCACACTATTGCCTTGGTTCCTGATACTACGGTCAAATCTACACTAACTCAACAAGAGTTTGAGATGAAAAGAGGGAATTAGATTGCAAAAATCTAGGAGTTTGATCTAGTCATCAAGCAAATAAAGATGGTACGAGAAAAAGGCATATGCCAATTAATTGCTGATAACAAATCAGAAGAAATAGAGCATGAAGAAGTAGAGGTGGAAGACATGCCAAAAATCCTCTTTGTCTCCACCACAAATGAGTGGTATTTAGGTATTGTTCATTTCCTTACTTATGGTGAGTGTTCTACTCACCTATCTTACAAAGAAAGGAGGACTATCAAGTTGAAAGCTGCCAATTTTGTCCTTGAGACAATGATCTGTACAAGAGGAGCCTTGATGGAGTGTTCCTTCGCTGTGTGGACAAGGAACAACAAAGCCAAATTTTAAAATCTTTCCACAATATAACCTATGGATGACATTTTTTTCTTTTATAACTACCCATAAAATTTTATGAGACAGGTATTACTTGCCAACTCTTTTCCAAGATGCATATAAGTGGGTAAGAAAATGTGAACTGTGCTAGTAGTTTGTTGGGAAACCCAAGTTAGTTTCCCTACCTCTCAAGCTAGTGGTCATATAAGAACCATTACAATAATGGGGAATTGATTTTATTAGAGCTGTAAACCCATCTTCAAGTGCTGGACATGATTATGTCCTTACAACAACTGACTACTTCACAAAGTGGGTAGAAGCTATCCCAACCAAGCATGCTACTTCAGAATTAGTCTGCAATTTCCTCAAGGAGAATATCATTTCTAGGTTTTGGGTCCCAACCAAGATTGTCATAGAAAATGTATCTTGTTTCACTTCCTAAGAAATCATTTAGTTCTATTTTTACTATGGGATCACCCTCTCCCACTCTTCTAATTACTTTCCACAAGGGATTGGACAAGCTGAATCAAGTAACAAGAACCTGATGACTATCATTGATAAGCTGGTGGATGAAAAGCAAAGGACATGGCATAAGGCATTGGTTGATGCTTTATAGAAAGATATATCTACACCAAAAAGGGCAATTGGTATGTCTCCTTTCCAACTTCTTTATGGTATCAATGCTGAGATACCAATCATCTTGGAATTGCTAGCATTAAAATTGGCTAAGGTAATTGAAGATCAGACATATGAAAACTACATTGATAAGAGGATTATGTGCTTGAATTAGCTAGATGAGAAGAGCACTATGGTAGTGGATGGAATTGTTTCCCATCAAAGTCTGGTGAAGAAACTCTTCGACCAGAAGGCAAAAAATTGTGATTTCTAGGTTGGAGATCAAGTCTTGCTGTGGGACAAGAGAAGAGAACCAAAGGGAATGCATGGGAAGTTTGATTCTCTTTAGAGAGGCCCATTTATTATCCATCAACTCAATTGTGAGAACAACTTCTTGCTAAAGTATCAAGATGGCACACTCTTTTCTCTGCCTCACAATGGGCAGCATTTGAAACACTTTAATCCATGAAGAATCAGATAAGATTGGCTTGTACATATGTATATTTGTATAGTCTTTAGTTCTATTTTTGTTCTTTCATTTTTGTTTTTGTCACCTTTATTTTTAGGTAACATGACTCCATAGCCCAATGGCACACTTCAAGGCACTAGAGATGCTGGTTTCTACTCCACTTAGTTGTTCCAACTGAAAGAAGTTTCCCAACTAGAGCCAGCTGTTATCCCCCAAAAATATCACTCATTTTTATTTTGGTCTAATAGAGCAAAATCCTCTCTCCCCTTCTCAAAAATTGTTTCGGGCATTCAAATTATCCAGTTTTCAAGCTTTTTCAAAGTTCTATGGACTCTGCAGGCTTAAAACTACAAACTCCACAAGCTCTTTTCTATGGACTCTGTAGGTAGGAAATCCATAGACTCAAATCTACAAACTCTGCAAGTTAGTTTCTATGGACTCTACAGGAGAGAAACAAATTCAAAACTCAGCCATTTTTCTATCGTGAAGAAACTGTGGAAGCTACCAAGTGTCATCTGTCGAGACACATTATGATTTGCTTCTCAAAGCATTAGAACTTGCCACATGTCCTATTAAAACTCAATGGAAGCTACCAAGTGTCAACATCCACATGAATCCAAATGAGTCCCAAGTGTTTCTACAGTGTTTCTAAAGCTTAACAGAGGCTGCCATGTGTCATCTTCTATAGGACTCTCAAAAGGTATCCAAAATCTCTATAAGTTAAGCGGATGCTACCACGTGTCCTTGCTTATTTCATAGTGGATGCTACCACATGTCACCTATTGAGATCAGTGGAAAATTGACTAAGGAAAATCCAAAGGACAAACAACCCTTGCAAAAGGTAGGTGAGGAGTAGATGGACCATTGCAAAAACCTGAAGGATAGTTCCATTCTTAAAAAAGTACCCTTTCGGAGGGCACAATTTTATTTCAGGAAAAGAACATGGCAAAATGGTTAAGGCAAGAATCCTTAAGAATTTTTTTGAAGGAAATCACTTGAGAAAAAAGCTCGACAAAAAAATGTGATGAAAAGCAGAGGCAAAGCAAATGAAGATTTCCTTCAAACAAATTATCTGAAAGAATTCCTTTGAACTTTTTGTCTGAAGGAAAAGTCTGTCAAAATAAAAAACCTAGTAAGGAAATAAAAGCATGAAAGCTACCATGTGTCCCTTATAAAGTTTCAATGGAAGCTGCCACATGTTCCTTATAAAGTCAAGCAAAAGATGCCAAGTGTCGTCTACCAGGACACAGTTACTAGTAAGTTTCAAAGCAACAAAATGCGCCACGTGTCCTATTAAAACTCAGCAAAAGCTACCAACTGTCAACATCCATAGCTTCTTCCTTTTATTTCATAAATACTATGGTGGCCCTTGGGTAAGTTCTAAGGTCAAATGGAATATGATAAGTGTCATTGTCTGCATGAATCCAAATGAATCTTGAATGTTTTCATAGTGTCTCTAGGAGCTCAGCAGAAGCCACCATGTGTCATCTTCTGCAAGACTCTCAAAAGATATCTAAAAAGTAGTAGAAGCCACCAAGTTTCACTTGCTGAGATTAGTGAAAATTAGCCTCAAGAAAAGAAGAGGTAGTGATGGATGGTTTCAAAGGAAGGTTCAAAGGTTCAATCAGTAGGTTCAAGCGGTCATTTCAAAGAAGTTCCCCAAAGCCCATAGGCCAAAGTACCCTTGCAAAAGGCAGGTGATGAGCAAAATAGACATTTTTTGAAGCCCAAAAGATGACCCATTAAACCATTAAACCTTGAACCAAATTGGTTCAATGGTTCAAAGATTTAAAGGTTCACGGGTTTAATGGTTTAAAGGAAGCTCCATACAAAGAGCAATAAAGTGATTCAACCATTGAACCATTGAACCTTGAACCAAAATGGTTCAAAGGTTCAATGTGGATGGTTCAAATAAGTGTCCCAAAGCTAAAAGAACAAGTTCCCTTATGGAGGGTGGTGAACTAAGGACAGGTACCCTTGGAGAGGGCAGAAAACATTGGTTGAAAGATTAAAGAAAGCATCAGACAAAGGGATGGTTCAATCAAAGACCAAGAAATTAATTGAACTATGGAAGCAATTAAACCATTGATGTCCCTATAGAAATCAAATTTAAGATAATGAAATATTTGTTGATTTTCAAATATGACACAAATCCTGTGAATAAATTCAGCAACCGGCTAAAGAGATAGCCCGAGAGCTCAGATCGCACAGATAAGGACAAAATACATCAAGGAAAGGGAGAATGATAGAGAAAGATCAGCGCATAGGATATGTTTCTAGAAGGTAAATAAGCCCACTAGCTAGACATCGAAAGAGTGCAAACATTCAATGGCATGGCCCATTTTTTTGCATCGAGTAAAGTAGACAGCTGCGTGCACATCAGGAAACACATCAGGTGGCCCATATTAAAACTGATGCTCAATTCCAGCATAGCCCAAGGATAGAATTTAAAATGAATTAAAGGCATTGAATGCATCATAACACATTTTTGTGAAATAATGCACCCAAGTCTTTCTTGAAGTACTATATATTGGACTCTTTTTTATTGTTTTAGGCATCTCTCTCTGTTATCAAAAAAAAAACTCTGTCAAAATTGAAAGGCATTACTGAGAATTTGAGCTCAGATTGTTGATCACATTTCATTATTTGAATAAGAAAACAAGTGACTTTTTAGACTTTGCACTGGAATAGCTTAGTTGTTGGGGAAATTATTCTTATGTTTGTTTTCTTAATACATTTATTGTCTAGTCAATTGAATAAGCAAAATTAGTGAAATTAATTAGGAAGGTGTCCTAAAGCCAACTGTGGAGAGACGTCATGCCCCCACAATTTCCTTTAGTGTGTTTTCTTTCTATTCTTGTGTAAAGGATCTTGGGATGACTTTGTGCCCTTATTATCCTTCGTATTATATTTCTGTGTGAAGGACCTTGGGATGACTTTGTGCCCTCATTGTCCTTCATATTTCACTCTTTGGTAGTTGAGGTGGAGACTTTGTGCTACATTTCTTCCTATAGTGTTACTATGCTCTATTACAGTTATTTATTATTACTCGAAAGGTTCCTTTTGTCTACTAAACAAGCACTTCTAAAAGAAGAGGAGTGTCTTTTATCATTTCATTAGGATTTCTCCATTTATTTTTTAAATATCATCTCTAAAAAAAGAGAGATGGATGATTTATCCTACCCTTGAGTGTTATTTTCTGCTTATATATATATAGTACATAGCTCCCACATATTTCTAGGGAACCTCCCCTTGATGAGAGGAGAGATTTGTCCCCTTTTGATGTAGTAAACCTACACATCTAGATGACCAATTTCCCTATGCTGTGGTTGAAGAGACCTATTTTGCTCATCTATTAGCTGATTGACAAAATATTCACCCAACAGTTATGACACTAGTCATAACTTATAAATTCCTAGTGAGAAGGTTTGAGCATGGTGGCATGATGAGATGGATGCACATAGCCATAAGCATCTTTATAAGTTTGATTGAGAATGCATATGATGCATTGGAGAACTCAATATATTTTTAAGGTGAGCCTATAAGGGTAGGACCTATAGACTTAGTCTACACCTAAACCATTTCTAGACCCTGTATCGCCCAATGAGGCATATTGATATATTATCAATGGATATGAATGATTTTTGAGCATGTGATATGTTGTGTAAGAATTTAATTAAGATAGATAGCACATGTTAAGGGGCATGAAGGTCAATTTCAAGGCCTAATGTGATTTGTAGGTCAAGGTTTAGAGAGCAAAGAGAGAAATGGTTACTAAATGAGGTATGAGATTTAGATTTGAATTTAAGAATGAAAATTTGAGCATTTTTAATGGTGAGATATATTACCCCAAGTGTGCTTACCAATTTTGAGGTCAAATTTTGAAGGTCTAGTCTTGAATTTTTTTTTTGAGGTCTCTCAAGTGCACAAAATAAAGGGATCTCAACCTAAGAAGGAATTTTAAGTGTTCATTGGCATGTGTGACATTTTAATGGAAACCTAAGCTATCCATGGTAGATTGGGAAGGGTCCTAGCTCAAATTTATAGAATAAGGGGCCAAGCTTTATGAATGATTGCTAATAGTGAAAAATGGTTTTAAACTTCAAATAACCCTAATAATGACCTGATATAAAATAATTTATTCTAAAGTTCTTATAATTTATTGGTATTCTAGTTAAGTGATTTAAGGTTGTATTTAACTCTCCCAAACACATCTGGGTGTGATTGGTTTATCAGGTGTGAGAGTAGACCATACATGAAAGTACTAGTTTCTCAAAGATTTGCTATAACAATCAAATTTTACCAAGTCAAAGGTGATAAATAGATGGAAGATAAATTTTGATACTTTTAGTTTGTGTCTATGGTTATTTATAAAAAAATTGTAGCCCTCAGGTGTGTTAAACTGGTCATCTAAGATAACTTATCACTAACAAGCAGTAGTGAAAAGATGATTAGGGATGTGTTATCATGGAATAAAAATTAATAAAAGTGAATGAATACATTTTTCAAGACTTATAAGACATGTTAATGTTGGATATAATTTTTTTACATCATTTAATTAAAAAAAAATTCATCACAAGTTGACTTGTTTAGCACAGTGAGGTTTGTGCATAGTGAGGTTATGAGATTGGTCTCCAAGACCAATATTGTCATTTGACTATGGTATTATTATATTTGAGAATGTTATAATGATATAATAGTATCATCTACATGAATTATAATTATTTTAAATTTTATACATAGGTTTTGATGGTAATTATCACCATGCGTATGCTTGAAAGTAAACTCGCAGTTCTAGGTAATTAAGTTACAGTGATTATTTTGTGATGATATGCCTCTAATTAAAGTATATAATGCACATTATGTTATTTAATGGTACATATATGTCCTATCCATGCTTTTTATAATGTTTTATATTCAATAAAAGTGATTTAAATACTGAATCCAAAATGGGTTGACTAGTTAAAGTTTGACTATGTGTACTGAAGATAATAAATTGGTCTGTGAGACTAATAGTTATCATTAGATATTATGATATTTTTGTTATAATTTATTATGATGAATTTTTAAGATCATTTTCATGCAGTTTAACCAATTTATTATGTTTTTTTAGGTGTTATATGTTTAAGTTTCCATGACTATGTTTTGAGACTAGCTGATAGTTCTAAGTGACTTATTTACAAAGAAGGGTTTGAGTAATTTTTCCATGAGTTGTGAATTCTAAATCATATGTAATTTTTTTCCATGGTTATTTTTAAAAATTATATTTATGCTTCAGTTGTTCAAAATAGACTTTATGTGTATGAGAAGGCCTACTTGTGAACAATATAAATAGTGTGCTTCAAGTAGTGGTTGGAGATAAAATATGTTATAGAGAATAGATGAGTTTAGTAGATCAATATTTTATTTGAATATGATATTTCAATTTTGTTTGAGGTTTTTTAATTTGTTCCAAGGAAAGCAAAGTTTAATCTGTCCTAGAATAGACAGAATGGGTTTATGACTCCATGAGACCTAAAGATGAAATAAGGCCTAATTGAGATATTTTAGACATAAAGGGAATCAAATCACATTTAAATAATGTTTATGAGATGTCCAAATATTTATTCCATGACAGACCTAAGAGCCTAAGGGTGTTTGGTCAACCAAGAAGTATATGAATAAGAGACTTGTCTAAATACAAGGCAGTTTTAGGCCTATTTGAGTGTGTTGAGAGAAAATGAATGAAATGGTGTATTTCAAAGTAGGAGGTATTTTAGACCATTAAAATAGTATAGAGGATGTATTATTAATATTTTATATAGGTTATGTGTATGAGTATCAAGGTCATATGACCTAATAAGTCTTAAAGAGACTTATTTGAGTGAAGAGACCTAGAAGGCAATTTGATAGGGATAAGAGTGTGATTTGATGAAGAGGTGGTCATCATAAGTTACTTGATAAATAAGGTGTCCTGAATATGATAAAATAATTTAGGTGGTTTTTTTTGTACTGATTCATCTAGGGGGTTGGTTCCTCCTTATAATTTGGTGCTTGTTAAATCCTAGTTAGGTTGGTGCTTATCTAGTTGGGGTTGGTGCTCCATTTTTAGTGGGTGATTCAATAAATTTGGTGTTTATATTATAGTAATTTATTCCATTTGAATATATCCATGGGTTTACTTACCCTTGAGGGTTTCCCACATATGTGATGTGTTCTTGTCTTTCATGATCTTTTGTATTGGTGTTTATGTTTACTATATCTATATGCTTGTTTGAATAATTCATGACTACTTAAGTGAAATTGATATATAATGTTTTAGATACTGATTCACCCCACTCCATCTCAATCATTTTGATTCCAACACTTGGTATCCAATACCCAATCCTTTAATTTAAACTTTCAATAGAGGAGTAGTATGGATCAAATTGTCATTCAACTTATTGCTTGAATTATTGTAAACATAGACATAAGAAAGTAGATTCTTGCACATATAGATTTGAAACTTAGGGAACAAAGGTGGTTAAAACTGCTAGATTATGAGGATTTACCCTTTACATTTTATATCTTGTTTGAAATATGTCATTTGGTCTTTGATTGTCCAAGTAATAAGCAAAAATAAAAGAAACATTTTGTGTAAAGAAGTTGGTCATGAACACCTAAAAATCTAAGCTATTAGAGAGATTGAAAGTGAAGACAAGTGTGAAGTTCTTGAATAGATACTATAAAATCTAGAGAAGAACAACGTCGAATTTGGGTAAAAGGAGGAGGGTTGCAAGTTGATGGAAATATTGCAAGGAAGAATCTTTGGAAGTAATCCAAAAGGTTCAATCAAGTGAAGAATTTATTTTTTAGGTTTCTTTGATGAAATCAAAACCATTTTATTCATTTGATATCTATATACCCCTATTTATTGATGACAAATATGGGGGAAATTTGATAATGGTTAACAACAAGAGGAAAGGTCACTTTAATAACAACCTAAAACCAATGAATATAAACTTTTGACCCTAAAAATATAATTTATTGGGAAGGATATTGTTTTATGGATTTGATTGGTTCTAATGTAGGTTTATAATAAGATTACAACCTATTTGTATCCTATTTTATTTATTTCTAGAAGAGGTTTTTATTTTAACTTTGATTGCTTTAACATTTTCTCTGTTGGAAAAGGGTAGAGACCCTTTCAAAACCCTATCTTTAACAATATGTGTACGTGTGTATGTGTGCACACGTGTGTGTGTAAGCACATGCATGTATGTGGGTGGGTAAGGAAAAGAAGGTGGATTTATACTCATGTACGGTTTTAATAATTATTAAAATAATCTATATGGATTAAAAATTAAAACTATAATAAAATATCTTAGTATAGATGACCTAAACATCATTGTATCATAATAAATTGGAATTCAAAAGGATTCTTGTATGAGAGGATATAACATGATTCTAAATCACAACTTATATAATTTAAACTTTAAGGATTAATGGGACTTGTCCTAGGTTTCTATAATTGGCCTTCTATGGAGATTTTAATTATTAATAATAAGAATGAAATTTACATATAAAATTTGGTTAAATGTGATTGTATGATAAAAAATGCATCAAAGTTTGTATACACATGGCTAAAAATAAAATTATGGAATTCATAATTCTTTTTAAAATATTGTAGATACACATTTGGTTATAGTAACATTGGAAAACATCAATATAAATATTATTACTTAGAAAATAATAATATACGATACTTACAATGATAAGGTTGTCAATAGTAATACATGATGCAAACTCTATGTTGGATGAAAACTCTAGCTCAAAAATAGAAAGCACTATAAAAAATTTTAAAAATATAAATTTGTGTGCGCGTGCACATGTGTGTGCATGAATGCGCACATGCATGTGTGTGCATCCACATGCACACATGTGTATGTGTGTGCATGTGCTTACGTGAATGTGTGTGCATGCACATGTGTATGTGCATGCGTGTGCAGAGGTGTGTGTGTTAAAACACCTCAATGATTTGTTTTTAAATCACAAGTTAAGATTATACTTACCAAGGTTTTTCATTGTTTATATAATAGATCCAAAGTGAAAATTGTAATAATTACACAATAATTTGAAAATCCTTTTTTGCACATTTACTTGTTTCTCATTTATTGAACTACATTCAATAGAATATTTTATATACATAAGAGTATCAATTACCCTATGATCTTCATTATCTTTTTTAATGTCTCTCAAATATTTTGATGGAGCCATTACCTCTTCGTTATAAAAGTTGGTACTTAAAATTTCAAAAATGTTATAAATCAACTCATATTGAACTTTATCCTTATCCTTTGAATAATATTTACAACTTATTTCCCCTTTTATTTTTAATTTATTAGAATTTGTATTATTTAAGGCCTTTTTCCTCTTTCTTTACAACTTCTTGAAAATCATCTTTTTCAATATTATTTTTAACCATTACTCTTATAAGTCAATTCTAACCTAGATTTGCACGGGCATGGAACATCAAACAATGAAAGAGAAGAATTTTTTATTTAATAACTTGCTCAAACATATTTTATTCTAAATATTTTAACCAGATGTTTTTGTAAAGTGGTTTATTCACTTTTATTTAAATATGAATATTAACATAAACATTGTTTTTACAAGTTTTAGTATAAATGCACATAATTTATCAATGGAGTTACCAATATGATTCATAATATATCATACTAAAAAATTAATGGGGAGGTCAAATATCCTTATCTAAATTAGAATTTTTTTTGGACATTCTTGTATAAGATCAAAATAAAGGTTTCATGATGTCATGAATAACCTTAATATACTAACAAACTAATAATTGTGTTTGAACATGAACTCATAATTATTTATAAATAAATACATCAATACAAAATCATCTTGACCCATATTTAATATCACTCATCCCTTAATTTTCCAATGTATCAAACATAAGATCATAAATCATTTGCACATAATCCCCAACTTGTAAATAAATAAATAACTGGTTTAATTAAAATAGGTACTTATTGTTCAACTAAATTATAATTAAAGATAATAATAATTTATTCCTCTACTACAATGATGTAAATAGATTCATCCAAATATCTAAATTCCTTACATTGTTAGCGTGTGACCATAGATCTACAATAATCTTGGATTTTTTTTTAACACCCTGGAATAAACATTTTAATCCATTAAATATAAAATGATAAAAAAATAGTCATGTTGATTCCAGCTATCCTTACGCATGATATCAAACATGCCCTAGCATGATTTTCTAGTGTTGTCCACATGTCATGCCATCATCTTCTTCTATCACTTGCATTTCTCCTTTGGTTTTATTAATTAAAATACTTACAATTATTCAATGAAAACAATATTTATAATTTTATACCCTACAATATATTATTGTTAAAATGTAGTATATTGTTAATGAGGTTGGGGTGAGTTGGTAAGGTCACTTGCATATATCCAAAACTATCAAGGTTCAATTTTTGTTTAGACATGTGAAATTAGTTGTGGTTGTTAAGAGTGGTATTGGTGCTTATTGTGCATGTGGGTGGATTCGTGGTAGTCGTGGCACAATTAGAAATGTTGGATGGTTTGAGCAACATGTTAATGGGTGATAGTCTCTCGTCTTGTAGCAGACCCACTATTGTCATTGAGCATGCATATGGATTCATAGTAGATGTGCACAATTGATAATGTTGGATAGTTTGAGTGGTTGGACAGTTTAAGTGGTATACAGTTGGTGGGCTTGCATCCAATTTAGTGGTTAATTTGGTAATTTCAAAAAAAAAATCTATTTCGATGAATAAAGTGACTTGAAATTTATGAAATATAACATCCTATCAAAATAATATTGTCAATAAAAATTCAAACCCTTGATTGTATTCTAAATTAATTGAAACTTTGATTCATAAAAAACATAATAAAAGCAACGTACCCACCAACCTTAATATTTATCAAAAAAAAAAGAAAAAGAGTAACATATTATTTAATTTCCAAACCCCTTTCAAACACATGGATAAAAAAATTGGACTGCACCCTTCAAAAGTATATTGATTTTATTCTCATTCTAATTTTAACAATTCCATAAACTATAGGGCCCTTTTGTAAGGAGAATCCTTACATTGCCAAAAAGGTTTATTGGAGCAGTTACAATGACACGAGGCTAAGAAATGGGACTTCCATTTTCGATAATGTGTATTTATATGGATATAGGATTTGATCTAAGGAGGAGCTCACTTTTATTGCTTCACTATCTTCGACAACCTTTAAAAATGATTTTTTTTTTTTTTTTAAATATTTTTTCCATTAAAATGTAAAACTCTCACATAAAATACGTATTCTTGGCTCCCCTAAATACTACATTAAGAATTCCTCTCGACGTTATATATATTTTATTTTAGGTGGGTGACATTTTTCTTTTTTAATGATATCGAGGATTTAAAAATATTTATTTTATTAAATTTATTTGGATTCAAGTTTCCATCCTTTTTATTTTAAATATCTCTTAAAATTTCTGCTTTAATAGATAGTGTAATAATTATAATATATTATCGCATTTATAAATAAATAGAAATAATAATATCAAAAAAGAATTAATAGAAAAAAAATATAGTTATTATATTTAATAGTTTTATAAATTAATTACTATGTTAAGTATTTTATAATAAAATTTGGGGTGAAGTAATTTATTATAATAAAGTGAGTTTGTTCAATTTTAATTTCAATCTTAAATTAAATATACATTTTAAATTTACTTATAAACATTTATATGTACTGAAAATTTAATTTATAATATTATACCATATTATTTTTTATTAAAAAAAATATAAATTTATATGAATATACATTGTTATTATATATAAACAATTGAATCTTGAAAAATTATGTTGAAATAAATTCAAATAAAACATTTTATATTATATATATATATATATATATATATATATATATATATATATATATATATATATATATATATATATATAACCTCAAAAGATATAACCTCAAAGTTAAGTCGTGTTAAATGAATTTGAAAAATGAAGAAATAAATGGTGAAACAAAATTAAGAGAAGAAAACCCCACATGAATTAATAAGGAAGACTTACAACAACATTATCCTAGATTAAATTCTTCATGAATAGATGATAAGTGATGATAAAATGAGCAATAATAAACTTCAACATAGAAGAAATATATTTCAATTTGTACAATAATAGAGGAGAGATCTCTTAAAAAAATAGAAGGCAAGAGGAGTTACTAATTAAAATCTATTATTGACTTGGATAACCTTCTTAATCTATGTCTAGTGTTAGTAATCTCCATGAGGTAAGGGGTAACTATGTGATAGGTGCGGAATGAGTTACATGTGACATACAATTCTAAGATTCCCTTGAAAATGGTTAAAATAGATGTTATATTTCATAAAGCTAAAATATGTGAATAATAAATTTACATGATATAAAATACATAAATATGATATTTAATATAATTAAATAAATATTAATTTCAAATAATCTCCCTTAATCTTAATTTTAAAACTACAAAAGATGATACAAACTTAAACAAAGAAGTGAGTTGATATTACATAATATTCCCCCCCTCGATAACTATTTTGAGAGGAATTAAAATTTTATAATGTTTTGACATAATATTTTATCATTATATGAGGTTTATAATGAATTTATAGTAATGTTATGTCATAAAAATACACACTTAAAATTATAAATCTCATCATATTTACAAGCAATATGTTGTCTAAGATTTTAAATCCAAGATAAATCTATTTTAAAAAAATATATATTTATAATTTTTTTAATTCATAAATAGATATCAAATATCAAACTCACGAATAAAATTGGAAAGAATAGGATTATTTTATTTGTATTATTAAAAAAATCGAATAAAAAAGAGAAAAACAAAAACAAACGAGCATTATATACAAAATTTGACCATGCATAAGTTGAAAATTCGCTTACGTAGCAGGAGAAACATATTATGTCAACAAAAAGACCAGAAGCCACAAAAGATTTAAGACTTTCTATAAAAGCGTACCAATTATTTTAAAATTTTTTTTATGGATTTGAAAGCTTATATTGCTTAGCATGCCCACTTAAGATTTAAAAACCAATAAATATTATTCCAAACAAAGTTTATAAGGAAAGCACCAAATGTTTTTTTAATGATATGCATGAAGGAAAGACCAAGGTATAAATATAATGGTCAACCATATAAAACGCATCGAGAGAAAGTCCTACATGTAAAGTTTATGTGTTACTTTTATCAAATCTCCCACTATGAGATTAAAATTCCACATGACAATCAAATAAATTATACGAGAATGTAAACACATAAAAAGACAGCGCCAAACTTGGGTGAATAATAAAACACCTTGCAAACATCAAGCTCTTAATAGAACAGAGTAAGGGATAAATAAATGAGTGAAAAAAACTTTCAACGCAGTAGAATACATTACAGTGAATGCGTAGAAAATAATTATGATGGAGTCAAAGATGCACGGAAAATTTCTTTTATAGCATGAATAAAATAGTGATATAGGAAACACACCTTGCACACGAGAATGCTACTCCAAAATAAATAAATTAAAACTATCAAAACTAATAAAAATGCCAATAAAGGTGAAAATAGCATATAAAAATAATAATAGAACTGAAAATTAATTAAAAAATAATAGAGGTTAGATGCATGAAATAACAAACAAAGAAGATGAAAAATACAGCCAACTATGAATCAAAATGTAGACCCAAAAGCATTCAGTATTATTGATCAGGTATTAGAAAGGGAAATGAAATAAACAAGGGGCACGAAGTGGCAGTTTAGATGTGTCGGCAGCTAAAACAGAGTATTAACAGATATAAGTCTGGTCATTAAGCTAGTAGCTGAAACAGTCTGGTATAATTTTAAAATTCCCAAGAGGAAATGCCTCGATTCATTTCTAATGCAAACGACATAGAGCCTAGAAACAAACACAATATAAGGCGATGCAGTACATCCCATCCAACATGTGGATGAATTGCTTGCGATCATCCTCGTGCAGTTGTGCTATCACTTCATAGTCACTGCCAATTCTGACGCTGTTGGTTGCATTTGGGGAAACAATATCTATGCCTCGTGAGAATACCCATGTCCAGGTCTAGAATTTTAAATTCATTATGCCTGTCAATTAATATATCTATAAATCACAAATCATAGAAAAAACATAATTCATAGATTGACAGCGGCTAGCAGGTTTAGTTGTTATTTTCATTCTTGGCAATTGCTTGGTTCACTGAACCTTCTAGGAGCATTTTTTATTTTTTTTAAATTAATTTGGAAGCATAATTTTTCTGACTAATTTGGCTAGTCCTGATTAGTATAAGGCTCACAAAAATGTGGCGCAAAATTAAAAAATAAAATTACATAAGATACATGTTAGAGAATATAACTACACATTCTACATTATTGACTCTGCCTTTTGATGATTATTTATATCACAATTTTATTATAATCTATTTACTCAATCCATTTATTCATAGTACATAATAATCTAATTTCTTGATACAAAGTTTGCATAATTTACAACATAACTCCATACTGCTATAAATTTAGTACTCTCTATAAGCTTCTCACCTGATTAGCTTACACAGGTACAGGAGAGCCAACAGTAGACAAAAACCAGGTTGAAAAAGAGTGGTGGGGTGCACAGGCTACTCCCTTGTCATTATCAATAACTTACAAAACATATTAAGAATCGTAATAATAATCAGTATGTCAGGTTACAAAGGAATAAGTAGCTCAATCCTCGCTTCAGTTTTTCATGGTTATAAATTTCTCTATTCAACTGCAATTTGAAAGAAATTTATCAAATAAATTTAGAGGACAAGTACGAAGAACATGATTCAGTGTCCACTTCAGCTACATATACAAACTCATAAATTTCTGAGTACAAGTCCATCAACAACCATTGCATTTTCCAATCCACAATCTACTTAATCATCGTAAATGGCTAATAAAATGAACTTCGCTTATGATTGTAAATAAAAAAAAATATGCACTTAATATTTACCATGTCCTAATGATAACTCTCCCAGCGAAGAAAAAAGAGATGAATGTTTTTTTCTTAACAAAAAAAGTGTTAAAGATCGTACTTAAAAAACCTTTAAACCAATGTAGAAGGAATGAAGTTTTGTTCCCCACTATTTAGCAGCCTTGGTATATTCAAGATAGCAAACAACAACTGCAGCAACTAAGGATGAGTGAAGACCCCTGATAAAATAACTCCAAAAGGAACATCTGTCATAAGCCTGTTTATCACAACCTGTACAAATAAGAGACAAATCTGTATACTTGAATAAGTAAACAAAAATCTAATGAAAAACAGGAAAGCAGGGGATTCAATTTAAAGACAATGAGATTTGTGTTATAATTTAAGATGAAAAGAATGAGACCTTTTA
Organism: Torreya grandis; assembly: GCA_037957365.1. NCBI lineage: Eukaryota > Viridiplantae > Streptophyta > Pinopsida > Cupressales > Taxaceae > Torreya > Torreya grandis. The sequence continues at coordinate 1,415,160 of JARHVA010002683.1, forward strand.
CATACAAGAAATTAAATCATATTAGAGGATAAGAATTCAAAACAATATTGTTTGATAAATACAAATGGTAAAAACCAGACTATCATATCAAAATGAATGAGCCATTAAAATAAAAGAAATTAACTTATATTAAAGTACAAGAATTCAGAATAATATCATTTGATCACTAAATATGGTATAAACTAGACTACCATATCAAAATCCCCAACATAACTAAAAATGATGTTATCATACTTTCTAAAATTTTAGAGATGGTGGATTAACCTTCGTCAAGACCTACAACATTGGATTGACATTTTTACAAGAACTAGATCATTGTTACATGCTTCTTGACAAATACTAATACGATAACCACTCTCTTTCCACCTCAAAATTTCATAGTTTTGTGCTTACAAAAAATAAAGATGTTATTGACAATTTCCAAGATGAAAAGTTTATTGACAATTCCCATGGATCAGGTGAAAGAAACCATATTGGAATAACTAAGATAACAATACCTTGTTTACTGGAATACATATGTCCAGGAGGGAATGTTTGGAAACGTTCACAATCGTCATGTAGGGCTTTCATCTCTGAGGCAAACAAGATTGATCCTGCAATGATACATACACACAGCTCATGCCATCATTTAATATTAAAAAAGTAAAATCAAAGAACCATTAATTATTTATGAAAGTATTACCAAAAAATCTGTTTCTTAAATCAAGGAAACAGAATTATAATACAAATTTATGTCTTAAATGAAGTAAAAATTTGTTTCTTAAATCAAGTAAACATAATTATAATACAAATTTTTTTCTTAAAAAAAAAATAAAAATCATAAGCATATGGCTTGTGGGTTCGTAAAAAACTGGGTGTACCGGAATCGATTCCCATAAAGAACCGAGATTTAAAGTATTATTACCGACAAGAGTGAATACTACATCATATGGCTACATGTTCATGGATAATGCATACAAAACTGATCGATAATGTGATTCCTATGTATTTCTCAAAATTATAACCATGACACTGAAATTTCTCAAAAATAAATAGTACATAGCATAAGGGAAACCACATACCTGTGGAGGATAAATTACTGAGAAAACTATCATGGACCAAGATGTCTTTCTCCTACCTCCTGTTGCGTGCCTCTTCTTGCCTCTGGAATAGTCTGACATTTATCCACATCATCTGCCTTGGCTGCTTTAATCGAATTATTTTTAAATCATAGCAAGAATTCTCCAATTTCATGTTGTGTTTGAAAGCTCTGGGGTTTTAACAAGATTTGTTCTGACTTAAATAGGGTATTTGTAATAATTGACTAGGTACAGTTGGTTAATTGATTTAATACAATCACTTTTTTTTAAAAAAAAATATTGGAAAACAGATTTAAAAAATAAAATATGAAATATGAAATAAATTACCTCCTCGATTGGCAAATTACTTTCCAATTCTAAAAGATATTGAAAACAAAAAATAAACATACACTATTATCATGGTCATTGCAACTGCGGCCACTTGGGTTCGAGACTTCACCCATATCTACACAATATTTTTTTTTTTAAAATCTTGATTGTCATCTATGAGTATTTCACTAGCTTATCCATCTATAAAGTGCTAACTTAGTTCAATTGAGGCTGTAACCCACATTCATTAGATTATTTCATGCTCTGTCAATGCCCTACATTAGTCTATCCATAATGTTTAGAGTCAATGGAGAATGGTGATTGCTATTGGAAGTACCTTTGATGGGTCTTCCTCCAAACGAGATGTGCTTTTTGTTAGAAACTGTAGCACACCGGAGATAATTTCTCCACTCACTGTTTAATTGCTTGTTTGCCCCCTCATGCACATCATGCACGCAGTCTGCATGCTGTCTCAGCGCCTCAGTCTGCATGCACACCTGCAGTTAAACAATTAGCTTACTTTTCAGTCTTAGTCCTTGCTCAATTTGCATGCAATAGCAGTTTAAGATTAGTTCATTCAAATAGTTAAAGATGAGTTTAGTCAAGTTCTTTGTCTGTTTTCATTCTATTTATGTAACCCATGGTCGTAGTTTTCAAATACAGAATTCCGTAGCAATCTGAGTCCATCTCATTTTATTTATGTTATTTTCTTTATTATCTAAAATTTTTTCTTTGTTTTTTCTTGCAAATTGGTATCAGAGCTAAGGGGCAAGGAGAAGTGCGTAGAGCAGTCAGCATCCAGGTTAGAGGAGCAATGACTATAAGCGTTGAAGGGAGAGAAGACAATCAGAAGCGCCTAGGCAGAGCACAACAGTTGAAAGTTTGATGTCCTACGACTTGAGCGAACAAGGAGAAGGCTTGACGCTAGCTGGAAAAGCATTGTTGGCAGCAGAGCGGTGGCGTAGAATAGTCCAACTCATTAAAGAAGGGACCGACGCTGCCAGTTTGTTGGAAGAAATACCAATGCATTCAAGATTTGATCGACGCTACTAGTCCGTTGGTAGGAAGCACCAAAGTTGAGAAAGCGCAGCTAGCTTGGACACGAACCAAAGGAATTATGACGTAAACATAAGTGTCGAAAGGTTTAAAAAAAAGTGTGGAAGCAGTAGTCTAGAAAATTAGATCATGGCATCCTACAGAGGTTTTGGTTCAAATTTTACAGCTTCTTGGTTTCGCCCGTAGATCCTCTCACCATCCATCCAAGGGTGGCTTTAGACATGGCAACAAACAACAACATTTCTTAGCTCCAGATTCCCATTTTCAATGGTAAAAATTATGACTTTTGGGCAATTAAAATGAGAACATTGTTTTTCTCACAAGATGTTTGGGATTTGGTAGAGAATAGTTTTCTAGAACCACAGGATGAGGCTGCCCATCAGGGATTAACTCAAGCACAAAAAGAAGAGCTAAAAGAGAATAAGAAAAAGGATGCAAAAGCTCTATTTCTAATCCAACAGGCAATGGATGAATCTATTTCTTCCATAGTTGCAATAGCAACGAGATCCAAATCAGCATGGAAAATCTTGGAGACTACCTATAAAGGTAATACAAATGTGAAAATAGTTAAATTGCAATCTCTTAAGAGAAATTTTGAAAATTTGCAAATGAATGAATCAGAGTCTATAGACTAGTTTATGGGTCAAGTATTGAATATTGTGAATCAAATTAGATCTAATAGAGAAATAATAATAGATCAAAAGATCATAGAAAAAATACTCAGGAGTTTACCCAGCAAATTTGATGCAATAGTTGTAGCTATTGAGGAAACCGAAGATTTGGAACAGTTATCAGTAGATGAATTAATGGGATCTTTGTTAACACATGAATCCAGAACGAATAGGAATAACAATACTTTTTTTGAGAATGCTTTCAAGTCTCAGGTATTATTTGGCAGAGGAAGAGGAAGGTCAAACTTCAGAGGAAGTGGCAGACGCAGAAATGGAAGGAACAATCCATAACAAGGCGAAAACAATAATCAAAACTACAACACTAGAGGACATGGTAACAATCACTTTCAGTAAAATTCATAGAGGTTTGATAAATCTAACATTCAATGTTATTACTGCAAAAAATATGGACATTATGCAAGTGAATGCAGAAAGAAACAAGGAGATGTGGACAAGAAGAATGCTAATTACACAAATGAATCTAGTTCTAATTCTGGAAGCTTATTTCTCACTTGTCATGTTGCTCTGAAAAATGCTAGAGATATTTGGTTTTTAGATAGTGGATGTAGTAGCCATATGATAGGGAATAAAGAATTCTTTGCTAGTCTTGATGATTTCATAAAATCTAAAGTGAAATTAGGAAATGATAATAAAGTGGATGTAATGGGTAAAGGAGAAATAAATGTTTTGGCAAAAAATGGTGAAAGAAAATTTATTCCTGATGTTTATTTTGTACCTGGACTAAAGCATAATCTTATGAGTGTTGGACAGTTAGTATAGAAAGATTACAGAGTATCTTTTATGGATAATGTTTGCACAATACTAGACAAATTTCCAAATGACAGGTTGATAGGAAAAGTGGAGATGACCAAGAATCGGATGTTCCCTCTTCAAATTCAGTGCATCCAAGGAGAAGAGGAAGCCCACTTCAAAACCATGCATCTAGAACACTCATGGCTAGGGCACTTAAGGTACGGACATTTACATTTTGGAGGTTTGAATTTGTTACAAAATAAAAATATGGTGAAGGGATTACCACCAATAGAACAGCCAAGAAGTTCATGTGAAAGTTGCATTCTAGCAAAATAGCATAGAGAGAGCTTTCCAGTAGGAGCCTCATATAGAGCAAAGGTAATATTGGAGCTAGTCCATAGTGATTTATGTGGACCAATGCAAATTCCATAATTTGGAGGTAGTTCTTACTTTCTAACCTTCATTGATGATTTTAGCAGAAAGACTTGGATATATTTTTTGAAAAATAAGTTTGAAGCCTTTGGAAAATTTCAAGAATTCAAGGCTATGGTTGAAAAGTAGAGTGGCCTTTACATCAAGATACTTAGATCAGATAGAGGAGGTGAATATATGTCTAATGAATTTCAAGATTTTTGCAAATATCATGGCATTAAAAGATAATTGACTACAAGGTACACACTATAGCAGAATGGTGTAGCAGAAAGGAAGAATAGAACAATCATAGAGATGGCTAGAAGCATGTTGAAGGCCAAACATTTGTCAAATGAATATTGGGCAGAAGCAGTAGCATGTGTAGTATATATTCTGAATAGAAGCCCAACAAAGAGTGTCAGAGATCGAATTCCACAAGAAGCTTGGAGTGGTAAGAAGCATAGTGTACATCATTTTAAAATTTTTGGTTGTATTGCATATTCTCTTATACCATCTAAATTGAGAAAAAAACTTGATGATAGAGGTGAGAAATGCATTTTTATTGGCTATAGTGAAGAATCAAAGGCTTATAAGTTGTATAACCCTATTTCAAAGAAAGTGATTATTAGCAGAGATGTGGAATTTAAGGAAGAAGAACCATGGGATGGTAGCATTGATAAAACCATCAAAATTGGAGCACCAATTCCCCAAAATGACAAAAAATCTGAAGAACAAAATTTTCAAGCTGATCAATCATCTCCACAAGCAAGAACAAGCACTCCAATAAAAACACCTAGGAGCTTAGTACAAGGTGAATCATCTGGTCATGCATGTCATCCTACTCCAAATTCACAAGTAAGTGATGAATCAGATCCAACTCTTGCGACTTTAAGATCAAGATTTAAAGGTAAGAAAATGAGAAACTTGAATGAGATTTATAATCAAGAAGAAGAGAAATTAAATTTATGTTCAAATTTTGCTCTTTTCTCTCATGATCCTATGTATTATGAAGAAGCAGTTAATGAGGAACATTGGATAAAATCAATGGATGAAGAGATGAATGCCATTGAGAGAAACCAAACATGGGATCTAATTAATCTACCTAAAGGTAAGGATTGCATAGGAGTCAAATGGGTTTATAAGACCAAATTTGATGTAGAAGGAAATGTTGAAAAGCACAAGGCAAGGTTAGTAGCAAAATGTTTTGCACAAGAACATGGAATTGATTATATTGAAACATTTACTCTAGTTGCTAGACTTGATACTATTAGAATGGTTTTAGCAATAGCTGTACAAAATAATTGGAATGTATATCAAATGGATGTGAAATCAGCTTTCTTGAATGGTTTCCTAGATGAAGAAGTGTATGTGAAACAACCACCAGGTTATGAAGTGCATGGAAATGAAGAAAAAGTCTAAAGATTGAAGAAGGCCCTCTATGGTCTCAAGCAAGCACCAAAAGCATGGTATAGTAGGATTGATTCATACATGACAAACAATGGATTCAACAGAAGCAATAGTGAGCCTACATTGTACACTAAAATCAACAAAAAAGGTCAGATTTTGATAGTGTGTTTGTATGTTGATGATTTGATTTTCAATGAAAATTTGTCTTTAGACACATTTAAATCAACAATGAAGAAAAAATTTGGAATGACAGATTTGGGAATAATGAAGTACATTTTGGGCATAGAAGTTGTGCAATCAGAGAAGGGAATTTTTTTTTGTCAAACTAAATATGCAAAAGATGTGTTAAGAAGGTTTAAGATGTTGAATTGTAAATCAACACCTACACCAGTTGCTACAGGGACAAAAATTAGCAAAGAAGACAAAGGGTCTAATGTTAATTCTACAACATTCAAAAGACTACTTGGTAGTTTGATGTATCTTATAGCTACAAGACCAGATATCATGTATGGGGTCAGTTTAATCTCTAGATTCATGGAGTCACCAAAAGACTCACATTGGCAAGTTGGAAGGAGGATATTGAGATATGTGGCAAGAACAATAGAATATGGAATTATATATTCCATAAATAATGATTTTTATTTGATTGGTTATACTGATAGTGATTTTGTAGGTAGCATTGATGACAGGTAGAGTACTTCTGGACATGCCTTTCTTTTTGGAACATGTGTGGTCACATGGGCATCCAAAAAGTAACCTATAGTGACACTTTCATTAGCTGAAGTAGAATATGTAGCAGCCACATCAACAACATGTCAAGCAACTTGGACGAGGAGAGTATTGATAGATTTATTACAAGCACAGAAGGAGTCAACACCAATCTTTTGTGACAACAAATCAGCAATTGCATTATCAAAAAATCATGTTTTTCACAAGAGGAGCAAGCACATTGATACAAGATTTCATTTTATCAGAGAGTTAGTGAACAATGGAGAAATCCATTTGGAGTTATGCAGATCTGAAGACCAATTGGCAGATATATTCACAAAGGCATTAGCAAAGGAGACTTTTGATTATCTAAGACAAAATTTAGGCATTGTAAATGTTGAAGTAGTTAGTGGTAGAAATTAAGGGGGAGTGTTAGAAACTATAGCACACTAGAGATAATTTCTCCACTCACTATTTAACTGCTTGTTTGCCCCATCATGCACATAGTCTGCATGCTGTCTCAGTGCCTTAGTTTGCATGCACACCTGAAGTTAAACAATTAGCTTACCTTTCAGTCTTAGTCCTTGCTCAGTCTGCATGTAATAACAGTTTAAGATTAGTTCATTTAAATAGTTAAAGATGAGTTTAGTCAAGTTCTTTGTCTATTTTCATTCTATTTATGTAACCCATGGTTGCAGTTTTCAAATAAAGAATCAAGAAGATTAATGAAATATTTCTTTTCATGATTTCCATAGCAATCTAAGTCCATCTCATTTTATTTTTGTTATTTTCTTTATTATCTAAAATTTATGCTCTATTTTTTCCTGCACTTTTTTGAATCCATTATCTGAGCTCTAGGGCAAAATTAGATGGCATCGATTGATTGAAGGGGTACCTTCACCCCTGTCCTTATTGTTCTTGAACACCCTTATCGTCACCTCATCTATGAACAATCTATAACAAACAAATCTCAAATGTCACAATTTACATAATCAAGAAACAACTAGTTAGGGTTTGTGTGACTTACACAATCTGGTATATGTTCCAAAGCATAGAGTATGAATGGTAGTCTTTGGTGGGATGAAACCATAGATATATTTATTTCTCATGATCACCCTTACCACCTATGAAAACATTGGTTTGGAGAATGTAAGGTTGCCTGGTATTGTTGCACAAGAATTCAAAGTCTATTTCATCATGCTCTACATTCATAGAAGAAAGCTACGCAAAATGTATATTTCATTCCAACATGAACTGGAAACATTATAATCTACCTTTTAGAAATATTTTAGGTAAAAATTGATTTGTCTCATGAAAATGTATTAAACTATGATTTTAATGACTGTTACCCATTTGTACTAATTTTATGGTGGTAAATTTATTTTGGTGAAAGGAGAAAACTAAGCAATCATATATATTTACTTACATAAAAGGTTGTGACAGTGCCTGCAGAATCACCACCTACCAGTTTAATCTACATGCTGAGATGCCTAAATAGATATGTCCCGTTGGATTCAAATTTAACACGTGTAAAAAACACTTACCCCTTTATCATCTTTGTCAATCTTAACTATGAAAAAAACAACAAAATAAAATTATGACTAGATATGAACCTGACTATTTGTCGAGAAGGATCTCCACCCTTTTCCCACCATGAAATAGTTTAATGCAGTGAGCAGACCAGTTGGCATAATTTGTATGGAAAGGCATGCTCACCGGCTACCTAGGCTTCACAGCCATGGCAACAAGGCATGCCAACAAAATAAAAATACCTAAAAATCCTATCAGAGTATTTTATTACTTTCTATATCTAGATAAAGATGACTGAACAAAGTAGATAACAAGGTAGTAATTGTGCCTTAATTAATGTGCTAACCGAGCTAGAGTGCATAGGTACTAGTGATAACTTTAATTTAAAGTTATTACACCTGCCTTTCACACTATTCAAAGAAGCCACACATAACATGTTAAAATTTAGTCCAATTAAATCATACAAATTAATATAATTTTAAGGTTTTAGTTAAACAACTTACATTTAACCTTTGTTAATTATTCACATATTTATAACACAAAAAATAAAATGATATCATTGGTTAGCGAAGCACTGATTAATAACTTGTTAATGTTCAGTGAAGGCAATAGTCCCTCCCTTTGAGACTAATAATATAATGAAATGTCACAATAGGAAGGTGCATAAATTATAAAATATAGGTTGAAGAAAGAATGTAATCCTAGGTTGAAAACCAAGATTATTGATCACATATTATTTTAAAAATAATAGTTAAATTTTTGGACATTTTATTTAAAATTATGGTTTGGGTTTGCATAAAATTTTAATAGTTTTTCTTAAATTATAAATCAAAAATCTCAAAATAAATAAAAATATATAGATTATTTTTATTAGGGTAAGCAAAGATTTTGAAAGGGTCCAAATCCTTGTACAAGAGAGCAGTTTTAACAATGAAGCCTAGAAAAAATCACACCCTAGTAAGTTTTTGACAAGGGTGTAGAACATATACAAAATAGTCTCGAGGGAAAAGCAAAAACCACACATAAGCTAGAAATAGTGCAATTAAAATAGACAAATAACAAAGCTTTAAAGGCTAATCTACATAAAGGCAGTAGAGCTACAAGGGAAAATAGACTATATAATTATAGAACCTGACCTAGCAGGCCAAACACCCTTGGCCCAAGTCTGGGTTTGAGAAACATGCTTAGGAAGACCTCGCTTCCTCATTTAGACAAAAATCCAAGAAACACCATAATATTCATTCATAAAATTAGGAGATGAAGGAGGTAAAAAAACTCACCAAATCTTCAAAAGGGGGCAAAAATTGGGGAGAGGACACAACAACATCAGCCCTAACAACAAATTGTGCACCTTCAGTAACAAATTACACACCCATAAAAATAGTTTGAGTCTCAGTAGCAATAGTAGGAGAGATACCTGTGGTAGTCCCAACAACAACAATAGTAGTAGTGAAGATAGTAGGGGAGGTCCCTATTACACTTCTAGCAATAAAAGAACCATGCAAATCTAATGGCAATACAATAGTAATAATAGGGGAGATCCTAGAAGTAGTCCCAACAACTACAGTAGTAGGGGAGGTCCATTTAATAGTCTCATAAATAGCAGTAATAGTAGGGGAAGTCCCTTCAATAGTCCCAATAGCAAAAGAGTTATGTAGTGGGGGAAGGGAATCCTTCTCATCATCAGAAAGAGGCTCAGAAGCTTTTGACCTAGAATTATCATCAACAAAATCTACCATAAGGTGTTCTTTTAGAGCATCCTTCCACCAAGATGAAGACCAAGAAATATTCAATTGAGGGCATTCAAATGCCAAATGACCTATATTAAATCACCTCCAACAATGAAATGGGATACCTTTGTAATCCAATGGCTGACACCAAGATCAATAAATACTTGTAAAACAACCTCTACCAGGAGAGGTAATAAAGAGGCAAATTTGGTAGATGAATCCAAACTAGAAGTTGATCGAAAGATTCTTTGAAAGGGATAAAATTCAAAACCCAAGGCTTTAGCAGTAGTGCATGTTGTCTCCAAAACCAAGATTGACCATTAAAAACAACATTTCAATTAGAGATTTAATCAAAAGTAAAAACAAATAATCCTTTAGCACATGGGTAAATTTATATTTTCCCCTCTGTAAGGGAGCACCACTACTCAATGACCCAAGTGTTTAAATCCTACAACGATGGCCAGAATCTATTAAATCTACATATCAAACCCTTTTGAGAGAAAAGAACTTATCATTATTTAACACTTCATCCCCTAAAATCACAATAGAAGGGGGTAGAGTAGAAGGCTTCACCTTACTTCCAATCCTAGGAGTAACATGAGCAGTAGTATGGACAATCTTCTTCTGAGAAGATGAGACTCCAATATGAACCACACTTGTAAAGGAGACTAGATCAGTAGAGGAAGTATCCAAAATAATAGAATGCACCACAAAAGTAATAGACATAGGTGGTGTACCAACAAAAACAACCCCAAACATAAGTAGTGTACTAGAAACAATAACCCTAGCCATAGGCAACATCCTAATAGCAAGATAACCCTGAAATCCCCTAGATAATTCCCCAACCACAATAAATCTCCTTGATTTAGATGATGTACCAATAGTAGCATCAGATGCATGCTAGTAATAGTAGAATTCCCTTCAATAGTCTTAGTAGTAACTAAACCTTGCAAACATGGCACATGGGTGGGAAGAGGAGCGAGAAAGGCCATTTCAAAAAAATCATGAGTTACATTACAAAAACATATATATTGTTAATTAATAGATACAACTATTTTATTCAGATAAGTTTTAAGGCTAGTATTTTAAATGAAAATAATGAATTAGATTAAATAATTGGTGAGATGATTTAATTAGTGAATATAAATGATGATTAGACAAAAGAATTTTTTTTCAACGGTTCAATCCCATGCAAAAAAAAATCGTAAAACAATACTTCTCCACCCATGTAGCTAAAAAAACCCATAAATGTCAATGTTAAACATACCCTACACTGGTACCATGTTAGAAACAAATGATATGATATTTCAAAATAATATTGAGAAAAAGTAGAACTATGGGTAAAATAGATAATATAAAATATATCACCTTAAATTTAAGCCAAACCAAGATAATACATGACATGAAGTGATAAGTGAGAAAATTTAATCCATAGAAAAAAATACCATGTGAATTAAAAAGAAAGGCTTAAAAAAGCATTCTTTAAGATTAAAATATTTATGAATAGAAGGAAATAGATAAAAGAATGTGAAATAAGAATTACCTTTAATAGATAATAAATATATCCCAAATTGTAGAACAAGAGAAGAGAGCGTTCTTTAAATACAACTATAAGAAGAGAAGAATTACTATGACAAATTCATCTTGTACTTGTAAAACCTTCTTAGTGTCACTAATTCCCATGAGATTATAGTGAAGAGTGTGACAAGAATTGAAGAAGTTTAATATGACATGGAACTTCAAGGTTCCATTTATAATAGACAAAATAGGTGTGACACCTCATAAATATGGAATATTTGAATTGCAAATTCATATAATATAAAATACATAAATATAATATTTAATCTAGTAAAATAAAGATTAATATTCAACATTGTTCCAAAACTATTCCAAAGATCCCTTTCTCATCCATGGAAGTTTTAAATGTTGTTCCCACTAAATATGCTACATTTATGAAAGAGGATAAAGTCTAAGCTTTGGAAAAAGATGACAACTAAAAAAAATATGGGAGAAGCCAAATCCATGGTATAAATATGGATAAGTGTTAGGAAACAAAGAGTAATATCTTGTTCCTATTGTACACATTGGAAAAAGGATGGTCCTTTGCTGAGGGCCCTCCTCATCTAGAAACATGCCTAGATCTAACTCAATCCCTCTCTAGCCTGGTAAGATATAAGTAGTTAAGAGATTGGTAAGGAAGAAACTTAAGAAATTATAGGCAAGGAACAATGGTTCTAAGTTAGAGGTACCATTTGATGATTTTTCAAGCTTTAGCCAAAACTCCCAAGTCTTTATATCCCTGAATCTCAAAGAACTAGCAAACTCTTATGTAACGTAAGTTAGGAACTTACCCGAAGCTATTGTAGTTACAAGTTCCTTGCCCTTTTCTTTCTCCTTACCCTTGCCTTTTGCCTTGGTATAATCTTGGGTAGATGAATTCTGCTTGATGGAGTCAGGAACACCTATGTTGTTCTTCTCTATAAGATGAGTTAGGTGATCTATTTGTTTCTTCATGCATTTGTGTTCATCATGCCCTGTATTTTTACAATAGGCACACTTAACCTTCTCCTTCTTAGGTTTAGCATTGGAAGAGGAAGTCTTAGTGTTATTTTTGGCAGGATTGTTGTTTTCTTTCTTCTTCTCCTGGTTCTTGTTCTTTTTCTTCTTCTCCTTTATTTAAGTCTTATCCTTATCATTTCCAACTATCAAAGCTTGGGGTTAAGTAGACTTCATTGTGTGCATTTGAATTAGCTTATCTTGCTCCCTAGTCAACTCAGCAATGAATGAATCCAAAGAAGGCACTTTCCATGTAGTGCCAAGGGCACTTTTTGTGTCATGGAAGGTGGAGACAAATATTGAATAACTTGGACCTAACTTTGCAAGAATAGAAAGAATGAGTTGATCATATTTCTTCTCTATCTTGCATTATTTCAATTTCAATCTAAGGGCCTTAAACTTAGTGAATAAGTCCTGTAGGGTGTCAAAGTTGCTATGACATAGACATATGAGTTCATTTTCGAGCTCATGACCTCTCATCTCATCAAGATTCCCAAATTACGTTTCTAAGGTGTCCCATATGTCATTGGGAGTCTAAAGATATTCTAGATGGAAGAGAAGTTCTGGAGACATAGACAAGCTCAGTAATCCATAGGCTTCATCACTACGGTTGTACCACTTGACCTTTTCAACATCAGTGTTGGGTTCTACTTCAGTACCCATGATGATCTTATACAACCATTTGCTTCTAAGAATGATTGACATTTTAACCTTCCATTCATGATAGTTGAAGGGTGTTATGGGTTTAAGTTGAAAATAATCTATTTTTTAGCTGAATTTAGGTGAAGTTGTGTTGATTGCAAGTTCTGAAATTATGTAGAAAGGAGAATGAAAGCAAAGATTTGCAAGTTGTAGAAAGAAATCACAGCCCCCCTAAAATATTGATCCCCCCAAAATATGAAAGTGCATGCTCAAAATATGTCAAACTCCGCCAAGAATGCATCTTAGAGCAATCAGTGCAAGACTAAAGCAAATAGGACATCGGACTCAATCAAAAATGCGTCCTGAGAGACCCAAATTTTTGGCACTTTATAAACTAGTGCATTTTTTATAAATAACAAGCCTACACTATGGAGAATTGAATTATAAAAACTTTTCCTGTAATCCGAGCTACCGTTTGCAAGATATTAAAGGTTCAATTTTCCTGTAAACTAGTGTTTTTGCAAAAAAACACTAAAATATTAAAAAAATGTCTATTTTGAGAGAGAAAGTGGCCTTCCAACCACTCGTTGGATTTGGCATGGAATGAGGAATCCAAAAGAGGTTTTTGTGATGGGGAATTGGCCTCCCACTAACTTGGGCCTTACCCTTCATCTTCTTAGGTTGAAGATACAAGTTTAAAAAAAACTCTAAACTGCAATTTTTGAATGCTAATTTCAAATTTGATTTTAAATAAACCATTCAAATTACTGATTTAGATCAAAATAATTTAAAAAAGTAGATTTACCAAATGAATAGTAAGAGAGAGAGAGAGAAAGGGCCCACCACATGGGCGTTGGAAGCCAAAAAGGAGTGCTGTTTAAAAAAAAAAAAGATGCTGGACTGAGGTTTGGTGTGGCAAATAGAAAAAAGTCTAAACACAGTGATAGATACAACAAACCCTAAGCACCCAAGAATATTTTGTGACACAAGCTATCAGACATGGCAGAAGCATTGGTATTGCGCAACATAATGGATGGTGATAGCCATCGCCACTCCCATTGATAACTCCATTCTACTATGGCAGCTCACGAAAGGAAACTTTAGAAATATAGTTTTCTGAGGCACCACCTCACTAGCCACTCCCACTTTGTCTAGGACATGGTTACCTCCTCCAATGGCCAGTTCTCCCTTTCCATCTCCTAGGACAGTGAGCTCAGGAAGAAGAATAACTTTGAAAACACTAATTCAAAATGAAGAGTAACTGTGCCTCTCTCTGATTCAAAAGACTGATTCAAATGAAGAATAAATTTGAACTTGCAATGAAAGAAGCATGCCATGGATCTAGACTACGTTGTCTTTTCCTACAAAATGACCAAAAGAAAAGTAATTCTAATACCTTGCTAAAGCCACAACAGATCTAGACAAGGTGTCTTGGCAAATTCTAACTCAGAAGCAAATTTTTTTAAACAATTTTTCGTATGGATTTGCATGAGTTTTCAAAAAACTCTACCAAAACAACAGAGTTAAAAAAAGTACTAAGAAAGCAAAGTAAGAATTTTTGAATAGCATATCCAGACACATGATTACTGGAGTGGCTCTGATACCATATCATAGTTGTTGCCAGAATCCAAATAATGTGAATGCAATGGAGATGTGATCACATGAGATGAAGCAAGTGCACACCACATAGATGCTAAAGTAATTTGAAATTATACAATAAGATAAATTGCACAAGACAAAATGGAGAAAACCAAAATCTAATTAACATGAGATGGCCAAAGTGAGGAATACATATAGGAGAGTACGTAAGTAACTCCTCCACAAAAGGTGGAAAAGGCACTCCAAGCATAGACAGTAACTCCTCCATGAAAGGTGGTGACAAGGTGCTAAGAATAGAGAAGTAACTCCCATCAAGGGAGTTACTTATGACATTCTTATGACACATATGAAACATCTATGACACACACCTCCACATAAGCTAGCCTATCCCACAAATGTAGGAAAACTCCAAGTATGCATAAGAAATACAATTTCCCTAATTAATAAATAGGGAAAAATAAAAACCTACACTAATATAGACCTCCTTGTCCTTTATGTACTTTACCTTCTCTAAAGGTGGTTATAGGTGTTGATTAGAGGGGTCTGAATGAATGAGCCTCGAAATTGAGTCTCTCAACTCTGTCATGACACTTTGAATCATTAAATAAATAATTAAAAGTTCCTTCTCACATATTTACAATATTTATTGTCTAGTTTAAGACACTTCCATACCTTTGCCTTCTTAGTTCTTCACATAAGCCTATGTATATATACTAAGGCTTGTAAACTCAATTTTTAAAAATGTTTTGACCATATGTAACTTAAAATCCTTATGGATATACAATAATAAATATATTTTCACTAGTTTTTTACTTTCCTAATTATCTACATTTATTTATGATTTAACCTTTATTTCTTTGAAATTATTTTTCAATCTTAAAAGAGGACCTATAAGTCTATCACTTGTATGTTTGTTTTTGCTTGCATAGGTTGCTAATTCATTTCTTTGAGTCTTGTAATATTTTAATTATATAAAATATTTCACCATTTCATCATACCCTTCTCACTAGTCTTGATACCTCTATTCAAACATTATATCATTTAAAAACTTACTCCATGGTCTATACATAGACCTATATGTA
The DNA here is from genome assembly GCA_037957365.1 of Torreya grandis. Classification (NCBI taxonomy): domain Eukaryota; kingdom Viridiplantae; phylum Streptophyta; class Pinopsida; order Cupressales; family Taxaceae; genus Torreya; species Torreya grandis. Next base: position 1,430,693 of record JARHVA010002683.1, read on the forward strand.
GAGTTATTTCATGTGTATGTGTATGAGAATTGGATTCTTCTTCATTCACTTATGATAATGATGATGGTAGTGAAGGGTTTGTCAATGTGAAATTATTTTTTTCTATTTTTTAATGCCTTTACCAATTATCCATAGATCTCAAACATGAACCTAGACTTATGAATGCTCACTTGCAAGTCTACTAACCTATGAGTGATTGAATCACATATCACTTATTTGAGAGCATAGATTTTGACATCCAATATCACTTTCTTTCACCTCCAATGTTATATGTGATCTATCATTCATATAAATTAATTCTAATTACCATTCATACCCCCACATTTATATTCAAACCTAAAGAAAGTTGCTCATAAACACAAACCATGCATACAAAGAGCAAGACATAATTCCTCTTGAAGGACTATTTACAAAGAGATACTTTTAAAGAGAGAAAAAATGAGTTATGGGAGATTTTTTATGTTTCTAATGAATTATTAATTACTTTTGACCTCTTATAATGATAAATATCTTAGACAAACTAAAAAATACTTGCAACAAGATGATATGCCCACATAGTCAAGACTCTTTTATTTTTTTTGAGCATGCTTTATCAAGTTTAATTAGTTAATGAAACCATAATGTAAAATATATATTTGAAAATTTAAAACATACCTCAAAACTATTCTTCTCCATCTAATTCTAAAATGGAGAAAAAGGAGTAGAATCAGACCCTACTTGGATCGACAACACATAGTGACCTGCTATCACTCATAGTAATTTTATATAAATAATGGGACATAAATATGAAAATAAATTCCAATAATTTCAAGATTATTAGGACACCTAAAAATTTCCAAGTTTTTAAATCCAAAATCTCTCTAGGACACCTAAAATTTTCCAAATTTTCAGATCCAAAATCTCTCTCTCTCTCTCTCTCTCTCTCTCTCTCTCTCTCTCTCTCTCTCTCTCTCTCTCTCTCTCTCTCTCGGCCATATCATATGCTTGAATTTAGCCTTTTTAAGCTTATGAAGGAAATATGGAGGACAGAGAATGTATAAGTAATTTTTATGACCTAAACCATGGAATAAAGCATGAAAATTATATTAAAAATCCAAAGGGTCACTTTGAAACTATTTCCAACTTAAATATGATCTTCCAAGGTTGTACAAGTTCCCAAAAGTGCTTGTAAAGGGGTAGTTCACTTAGTTTAGGCATTGAACTATAAATTTTATTAGTCTTTGACCTTTATTGAACATTTTATGACATTAGGTATAGTGAGTATCCTTATTTGAACATTTTATTTTGAATATGTTACATTCAAATTCTCCAAATAGGCCAAAAGGTGACCAAAATGATATTTTAGCACATATCAACATTATAAGAAGTTAATGCATGATAATATGACCTTAAATGAACATTCATTAACTTTTATATGGGATCTAAACAATGTAAAACTTTTAAACACACTTGGAAACACTAAAACCTCATAAATGATCCCAGAGACTAGACAAGTAAACATGAGAGAAAACCTTGGGCCAAGATAAGAAATGACTAACATGACCACATGAAGACTATTTAGGACCATGAAAATAACATACAAATTTTTTGATAATCCCATAAAATTTTTAAACTTGGAGAGGTTGACCAATTTTGGCTTGGGGTCAAAATTTTGTCAACAAATTGGCAATTCATAAGGGTAGCATGCCTATTATACTAAATGGGCCATTATCCCTATCCTTTCATTACGAAAATGAGTTATTTACATTTAGTTTCAGATGTGACCAGCCCTTGACCATGAAAATATAAGCTAATTTGATCTTCAAACACTTGTAAAAAAGGACAACTAGACACAAAGCAAATAACAAGGCACACAGATGTGTTATTAAGCACTTATGAAACACAACCAACAACATGAGAAAACTAACTATAAATAACTAACCTCAAAACAAATTCATCCTCTTGGATAAAAAGGAAAGCTTATATTATCTCTTACTCCATGAGATGAAGAATTCCATGAGGCAAGTTGCCTCTTGGACCTTAGTCTTGATGTCTTCATCCTCTTCTTGAATGCCAATCTCTTTGACATGATCTAAAATAGAATGATAGATAAAAACCAATCACCTATGAAGATGAATTCTTATTGTGCTTCAATATTCTTATCATGATGCTTAGTACTTATAACTTCATAAAATTATGCTCCATCTAAGCATGCTTATTTTCATTGAATGACATCTTGAGTGATACCACACTTGTTACCCACTATTGGAATCTCATTTACCCACTATTGGAATCTCATTAAGCTCTTCAATGAACTTTTCATACTCAATCCAAGATACTTACTTATCCTCAAATATCATATATTGTTAAATCTCTCCATGATCATGATATTTAATAGGCAACATAACTTTACAAATAATCTCAATCACTTGAAGAAACTTAAGGTACTTATGACAATCATCTTTATCTTCTTCTTTTTGATCAACATGAGTAGGACCAAATATAATAGTAACTTATTCTTTATCCTCAATAACCATAGGAATCTAAATAGTTTCAAATTATTATACATAATCATGAGGATATTTAAAGGTATCTTCTTCAATATCATTTTTTTTATCATTATGCACCATTGTAACCTCAAATTCTTTGCTTGGAAATCCTTCAATCTCAAAACCATCTTCATCCTCAACAAAGTTAAATTAAATTGGATCACCTTCTTGAAAAATACCATTAAGACTATCATCTATAACCTCATATTTTAAAATGGATTTGGGTTTATCTTCCCAAAGAGGAGTACCAATGGAATTATCCTCATCAAACTCACTTGGCTTGTCTTCTTGATCTGAAATTGTAAATCTTTCTTCTTGGCATACCTCCTATAGGACAGGTTACTCTTCAAGAATGGATGTGGTGGGAGGGTGACGGGTAATTTCATGATTTGGCGAGGGAGTATGAAGTATGATGAATGGATAATAAATGGGATTTGGAATGGAAGGATTTTTCTTATAACTTGAAACCTTGTAAATGGTTGACTCTTGAAGGAACTCTTGAAGGGAAACCAAGTTGAGTTGGGAAATAAAGGGGACATTCTATTCAACAAGCATGCCATATTTTTCATGGCCTTATTCAGGCTCTTAAAAATATTCAACTTCATCATCAACCTTCTCCACTAAAACATCCTTCTTATTTTTAATAGATTCTTGAATATATCTCCAAGATGGAGTAGCTTGATGTACTTGAAGAGAGTAAAAATAGGTTTAAAAAGTATCTATGTTTCCTTTGATCTCAATCTCTTCATTTTTGTTTGATTTAATTCCTTTAATATACAATTATATCTCTTTGATTTTCCTATGTATATTCTCTTGGAATAGTTTATCTTCAAGGTGATTACTATCTACATGAAGATAAGGTGCACAAGAGGGATAGCATGAGGTATAAGATTACTATTTATGAAGGATGGGAGAGACTTCAATAATTTAATTTTTTTAATTCATTTCAATTCCCCAATCTACTCTTATCTCACCTTGCTTACTCCATGACTTCACCACTAGGTTCCATCTTGGACTCTTAAAAGACTTATTATGGGGATATTGTGGAAGAGAGGTAACATTTTGTTTATCAACAATAAGTTGAACAACAATAGTCTCTTTCTTATTCAGAATATTCTCTTGGATTTAATTCCAAAAAGGGAAGTTTTTAGAAACACATGAAGGAGTTGGAATACTTGGAATTTAACTTGGAAAGGTCCATTGGGGAAGAATGGGTGGCATATATGAGGTTTTAGGTGGTGTGTATTAAGAAACGTAAGGATGATGGAGTTGGACTTATTGTTATTCATGGTTTTTTGGATTATCCTCAAGGCTTTTAATGAGATCAATTACATCCATCATCTCACTTGAGAAGATTTGCCAATTTTATCTCTCAATAGGTGACCATTCTTCTTTCATTAGCTACAAATAGTCCTTCCCATCATTAATGAGGTGATCATAGATATCTTGACCATATTACTTTTATTTATAAATGTCTAACATGTACTTCTCATAGCCTAAGAGAATTCATTTCAAACATGAATTGGATTGGTTTGAGAAGCACAATTAGGGGAAACTTGAGCTTGAAACACTAATCATATGCAACATCATGGTCATATAGAGGGAATGTAGGATGACCATAGGACTAATATAACTAATGACAAGGGTAATATAGATTATAAAGAGCATAGTATGGATGACCGTAAGGATGATATACTTCATCAACTTAAATGAAACTAAAATTAATCTCAAACTCAACCATGATAGCCTAATCAAGATAATGAAATTAAATGCGACATACTTTGAATGAGTAATTGGGTTATGAGAACTAGTTGATAATGAATGGAGTTTCCATTAATACTTTGAATTCCTCCAAAGTTTGATAGGTATAAGAACAACACTAATAATTCTTCCACAACTTTGGACCTTAGTCATAGTGAGCATGCCAAATTGCTATAAATAAAATTTTCACCCTTTAGAAGGTTATTCAATCCTTTCAAATTTTATTTAACATAAAAATAACTCAATGTTATGGGTACCCTATTAGATAGGTGAATCTATAGGTTAAATGGCTATCCCCCCTTTATGGATCACTAAGGATCAAACATTAATCTACTACTTGATAGGATAAAGGAGAGAAACCTACTATATTGAAGGTGATGCATCAAATATGATTGATAAATACCAACTAATTGTAATTTCACTTCAAATAAGAGACTAACCTACACTTGACAATAATCCAAATATGCATATTTACATCAATGTTTCTCATGAAAGTTTGTGAAGCAAGCTTGAGCTAGTATGACTATTCAAGATTTCATAACATGACAAGAATTAAATAAAACCAACTAAAATCTTACACACTATATTTGAACATTTTAAGAGACATGTAAAAAGGATTCCAAACTAAACATGGATGCTAAATAAGGATAAACATGCCAAGGAAGTAAGCCTATCACTTAGCAAGATCAACTAATCATGCATGAAAATTGAAACTAGTCAATGAAGGAGGTTAACACAAAAAATTTCTCATTGATAAAAGGATTTAAATGGGTAGGGAATAACCATATCTAGTTGGAGGATACCAACATAGCCAATTAATGCTCAATATATAGAAAATGTGAAAGAAGGATGGAAGGCCATAGGAGAGAGAGACAAACAAGTGTCAAAAAATATATAAAACTAGAAAAGGATATTGAAACTACCCCATAAGGTCCTCAAATACAATTTTTAATATTGTAAAGATGATCTTCTACTCAAAGTAGTGTGGAAGTTTCAAACATTACTTGACATCTTACTTAGCTCTCCAAAACTGCCCTTTGCCCTTGCTTTTGGAATGACAAGTGGCCTTATTGATGGTCAAGTCATGTTGATTTAATAATTTTATCTTCTTTTGATACCTATTAATTTATATCTTTAGGTTATTTTTGACACATCACTTCAATTTTTTGCTAATTGTCTAGAAATCTCTTCAACTTACTAGGACAATCTTGCTTATAAGTGTCAAAACATGAATTCATTTTACCCAAATAATTATCTCTACCTTTATGGTTTATTCAAGTCATATAATACTTGAAACAAATCATAAATATGTCTAAAACTACCGTCAAGAATTCATTTTTCACCAAAAGCTCCATTTTTGCCTCATTTCTTCTAACCCTAAAATCATGCAAACCTTCTTGTGTATAGAATTTTATGGATGGTACTAAAAGACCAAAGGAATATTTGAGGACCCATTATGTGTTTACAGCTCAATGATAATTTTCATGTATTGAGAGTGACTAGAAGTATCTTTTTATGTTATTTATCTCTCTTAGCTAGGTCTCAATTAGGCCTCCTTGCCTATAGACTTAATTTTTGTTCAATAAGCTTTAAAAAAATATGAAACCTAAAATAAAATGTGATTCATTTTAATAATCCCATGAAGATAATTTATTTCAATGTTTTACTTTTGACACCTTGCATAGAGCTCCCAAGGAGCTTAAAATGGTCCTTTTTGGCATGTTTCGTATAATTTCATGCCTGAAAGTGCCAACCAATGGAATGGGGTGATGATTAAGAGAGTTTTATACATTACTAAGGTCATTTCACATGTCAAAAAACTAATTTGGAGGTATTATAATATTTTTCTCTCTCATCAGTTCATATTTGTTTATCTAACGCTCTCTATTTCTTCAAACTTGGTATAGTTTTCATCAACTCATACTAGGGTTCTTGAGCAAGTCAATGTTGCTGACCCCAGATTACTATTAAATTATAATTTATCATCTATTATAGGGTATAATATTTGATTTAATGATTCTTTGGGACTAATAACACATCCTTAGAGTCTTTATGGTCTCAAGTCAACTCTAACTAGCAATTTTCTTATGACTGCCCTTGTAGGACTGTGTATCTAGTTATATGCTTATTAGGCTTGAACAAAGTTTGTTACATTTTATTAAATTCATTTAAATCTAAATGAATTATATATTTTTCATATTTCCATTCAATCATATTCAAATATTTAACTTTCCCTCAGTCATCCTTTCTTCATTCTAACCAACAACTTCATCTTGCTAAGTAGGTAGGTTTTTAGAAGGGACTACTTAAAGAGTTTTAGCGCTCCATTTAGTAATACTCTTCATGATTGTACTTTTAGGTTCATTGAGTTTGTAAACCTCCTTGTAATAAGTTATGAAACCAAATTCATCCATGATATAACTACCATGGAAAAATATGAAACCGCTACATATATGAAATTAATGTTATGATGGTTTATGAAAACATTGCTATAAAATGTGATTAAATTGGGTGGTTCATCACCTAGATCAGTGGTTTCAATTTGGATAGCATAGATTTCATTGAAAATGAGATAGAATACAAACCAAGGTAAAAATGACTTAGAAAATAAAACTCTAAGGTTTATAAAGTAGTATAAAGAGGGATAAGTATATAGTGAAGAGAATAAATTTTAAAGATAATTAGGCTATAAAGTGTTTATGGATATCATCGCATCATCATCAATTTTATTTGGAATTGTCTCACTATGTAATTTTTGGGTGGATTCATTTTTCATAGTCGAAGGATGCCTCTTATTGAAATGATAAGGGTGTGGTTCTATGTAGTGACATATTGAAAGGAAACTAAGTGTTAAAAACTTACCTTACTTTCCCATTTGATGTTGTGTAGTAAGGTGAGACTCTATGTAACTTGTGAATGAAAGATGAGAATCATGTTTAGTTTAACAGAAATGTATAAAATATTCTAACTATATCAAAACATGGAAAAGAATATTTACCTATATGCATGGGTGAATGTCATGCCTTAATTTATCATGTTAGGGTATTAAATCTATTATTGAGTGATGTGGATCTACAACATAAAAATGAGAAACACAAACATGCTATAGAAAACTAAAATCATTAAAGTATGTTAGTTTTGAATGTAAAATGTGTTATTTGGAAATAATAGCATACATAGGCATGAAATATGCATTTAAAAGGGTAAACTACCAAAAATACAAATGTTCTAGAACACAACTAGTTATAGGCTATATATATTCAAAAACATTCTAAAAAGTGTTTTTTTTTATGCAAATTGGTTTTATAGATTCTAAAATAATGTGGAGTTGTTATATTATATATATATATATGTATGGGGTGTAACTCTTAAGTAAGTAAATTTTCATTTATACTTTCCATGTTTTATGATGGTAGATGGAAGCTTTTTAATTATAATTTTTAAAATTAATTTTTTTTTTAATATATAAAAATTATATAAGTTTGAGTGGTCTTTTTGATTTTTGTTTTTCCTTTTTTTTTTAATGATGTTATGAAAAACACAAAGTGAATTAAAATAATAATATTCATAATAGTAGAAAAAAATCAATAATAATTGTTGTAACACTTTGATCTTTAAATTCATAAACAATACCATAAAATCACATTTATTTTTGAATTTGTTAAAAAAGAAAATAGGATGGTGATGATTTTTTATTATTTTTATTGAAATAAATGAGATAGAAGTATTAAGAAAATATGATATTTTTTGTAAGATAGACGAGGACAATTTTAAGAAAGGAATTTTTTTAATTCCTACATGCTCAAAAGATGGTGATAAATTTTTCTTACTTTTCATGAAAGACACGCATTAGAAATATTACAAAAATTTGATATTTCTAGGAAGATAGATGGAGACAATTTTAAATAAGGAGATTTTTAATTCCTACATAAGCACAATAATATTCAATGTGCCCAAAGGAAGTTGAAACTCACACTTTGCTTTCATTAGAATTAAAGTAGGATATTGATTCCATACACTTTTTTTAGGGTTAAGGGTTGGAGTAAAGAAACAATTGAAAATGAACAGTTATAAGAAAGAGGTTTTTAAAAAATTATGTGTTAAAGCCTTTGCATTCAATAAAACTGTATTTTGTGGAGAAGTGTAGTTAGATGAATGGGTAATGATATAGGAAGTTAAAAACAATAACAAAACATGGAATTTTATTTACAAGTGGTTTTTCATAATGATTAGTTTGTTTAGGTGGTTCTGATTCTTGGTATTTTATTCATCAAATTAAAGTGTTAATTTTATTAGAATACTTGTAGGTCAATTAATCCTAGGGATGCACATGTAGTGTGTGATATGAGTGAACAGATATAATGAGTTATTAAAATAATTTTTCATAGTTTGTCATACATGGTCATAACACAATAATCTATAGGGTGATTTATCAAGAAATACAACCTTGGAATAGGATAATCCATACTGATCATTCATTTTTTTAGGGAATAAGACAAGGATAACAAATGTGTAAATTTTATTGAAAAAACCAACGTATTATTATTAAAGATATTTTCATAAGTTATTTTCATTCCAAATACAGTGCTTAATGTTTAATGATTGATATTTTATTATTTTTATAGATAATTAATTTATTGTTATTTTCTATTAGATTATTGATTTCAAAAAGTTAATTTGAAGATGCCTATTCTTTTTTCTGAATGTTCTTTATTCTTCATATGTTAATAAGTAAATGTTTTTTCTATATTTTTATGTTTTATACTTTTTATATACTAATAAGAAAATGATTTTATTTTTTTTTTAAATATTTTATGATCTATTATTTTTATGTTAATAAAATGGAGTTGTTTTGAATAGATTTTTAAAATTTATTATAAGAGTAAATACTTATTAAAATAATATAAAAACATAGTAAAATAATTTTAATTTCTCATATTTTATTTATAATATAGATAATGACAAATATAAAATATCTAATTAGTAGGTAAGGAAACAATTTGATATTATTTTTTTATGATTATGATCTTATATTTACTTGTAAACAAGATGGAAATATTTTTAAGAATAAAGTTTTCATTTTTTTTAATGATTTTTTTTAGTAATTGAACAACACAAAGTAATTTCATATATTTTTAGCTATAGTAGAAACAAAGTAGTAGTTATATGTATGTCCTAGAGTGTAAATATATCAAAATAAAAAAAGAATAGGATGAAAATACATTTGTTTTTAAAATTATTGAAATCAAAATATAGTGATGGAATCTACTAATGAAACTAAAAATTAAAAAGATAAATAAAAATACTAATAGGCCATGATTTTGAACAATAACTTGTGTTAATTCATATTGAATGACTTAAAATAAATACAAACCCAAACCATGCTTAAATAAGCCTCAACTCAGAAATTAGAGTTTACATGCAAAATTAAAAAAAATTAAAATCTAGAAAAAAAAAGTCTATTTTTAGCAATCGCTATTAATATTAAGCTTGGCATGCAAGTGCACACAGATATAAAAATTTCCCTAAATATCTTAAATTCTAAAATTAGTCCATGGGATGAAATTTAATTGAAGTTAACATCTGGTTCTCAAAATATATAATTTCTAAAAATAGAAAATTCTCAAAACAATCATTAAATGTTAATTTTGGACAATTAAATGGTCACATTTGTCTTACTAAAAATATCTAAATCAAAACTAAGGGGATAGATCAACTTAGGGAAGAATATAAATTTTTTATATGGTCATTTTGGCATGTGGAAGATCCCAAGTGGAGTTAAGGGTCAAAAGTTATGGCCTCAAAAAAGTTGGACTATCTTTTGCATCATTCTCCTCTGGTTGAAAACAACTCAGCTTCTACAAGTTCACTTGATTATACTACTACCATTTGTCTTTATAAATATTTTTAAGCTCCTATTCTGTAATTGAAGTGTTGTCTTATTGTTGCAATCCTTCTCACTACACCAAATACCTGTTATAATTCCCTTGCCTTGTGCTCACTGTCTTCATATGCAAAACTTGCACTATTTTTTCTTTCTTGTTCTTTGAAACCTACTTCTCTCAGTTTACTTCATCTTGGTCATCTTCATAATCTTCTCCATGGAATTCATATCAATCTAAAACATTATATATATATATATATATATATATATATATATATATATATATATATATATATATATATATATGGCAAACTCACCTCATATGCATTATCATTAATTTTCATCATAATTTTGCATGGCCCAATTTTCTTGTACTTCAATTTATTGTATGTGCCTTTTGGAAATTTTTTTTCTTAAGTAAATAATTAATAAGTATCCTTATTCAAATACCTTGGATCTTCTTATAACAATTGTTTCTATTTTATATTTCTCATTACTTTTATGCAACTTTTTTCTTACTCCTTACAACTATTGTATATGATCTGTAGATGCTTTTGCATCATCACTAATTCAATCTGTAATTGGTAATTGTACCAAATCCAAAATACCCATAGAATTTTTACCATAAATAATTTTAAAAGGTGACTTTCTTGTTGGTCTATTCACTGAACTATTATATGCAAAATCAGCTTGTGTTAAAGGCAAGTCCCATTACTTTAGCTTATCTCCCACTATGCATCTCAATAAATTTCTCAAGCTCCTATTCAAAAATTCTATCTATCCATCTATTTTTGGGTGATATGTACTACTTGATTATAGATTATTACCCATCCTATTCCACAAAGTCCTCTAAAAATGACTTAGAAATTCCATGTCCCTATATGAAATAATAGTTTTTGGAACACCATGCAATCTCATAATATCCATAAAAAATAATAAAACAACTCTAGTGGCATCATTGGTTTTTTTTACATAAAATGAAATGAAAAATTAGAAAAAATCTATTTATAATAATACAAATTTAATCATTACCTCTATGTGTTTTTGACAATCCCAACACAAAATCCATACTCAAATCTATCCATAGCCGTCTTAGACCTGGTAATGGCATGTGAATTATAATATTTTGTGCATGTCATTTAGCCACCTAACATATTATGCACCTTGAAACATACCTTGTCCCATATCTCTTCATCTTTGGCCAAAAATACTTTTCCTCCACCAAATCTATTGTCTTCATCTTACTAAAATGGCCATCCAACCACCATTATGTAATTCTCTTATTATATTATCTCATAGAGAGCCAACTAGAATGCATAATTGTTTCCCTTTGAAGAGATAACCTTCCTGCATTAAATATGCATCATGAATAACATCTAGCTGACCTATTAATAGATTCATGCACTTCTCAACTACCTTGATAAAATATGGATCTATATCATATAATTCTTTAATAGTTTCAAATCTAACAACTTCACTCACCATAGTAGTTAATAACTCTACACTTCTTAATACATCAACTACCTAATTCTATTTACCTGATTTATGATTCAACACAAAACTATACCCCTGTAAGAAAAAAACCCACTTTGTGAGCCTACTGTTTAACTTCTTTTGTGTATCTACATACTTTAAAGCCTCATGATCTATAAATAGTATAAAATCCTTAGGAACCATGTAATGCCTCTAATATCTTAATGCTTGTAAAATTACATAAAATTCAACAACATAATTAGAATACTTTGTTATTACCTCATTCAATTTCTCAGTAAAATATGTTATTGACTTTCCTTCTTGACTCAGAACATAACCAATTCCCACAAATGAAGCATCACAGTCAACCTTAAACACATTGTTAAAATCTGGTAATGCTAAAATTTGTCTTTCTGTATTCTTCGTCAAAAATTCAAAAAAAATTGTTGCTAGTCTAGTTCATTCACATTTCTTCCCTCTCATGAAATATTTTATTGGTGAAATAGTACTACTAACATTTTTAATAAATTTTATGTAAAAAGTTGCTAAACCATGGAAACTTCTTACCTCTATAATGATTTTTAGAATAGGCCATTCAACGATTGTCTTTATCTTTTATTCATCTATTTTCACATAATCTACTAAAACTACAAATCCCAAATATCAAATTTTTATGTATAAACCTACGCTTCTTCAAATTTGAAGACAAAATCTTCTTTTCTAATAAATCCATTGCCATTCTCAAATTCTGTAGGTATTCCTCTTTAGTCTTACTGAATATCAAAATATCATCAAAATAAACAACCAAAAACTTGCCAATATAGTCATGTTGCACTATATTCATCAACCTCATAAATATGTTAGGTATATTAGATAATCCAAATGGCATCATTATCCACTCATATAAGCCATGCCTAGTTTTGATTGTAGTTTTCCATTGATTTCCTTCATGAATTTGAATCTGATAATAACCACTCCTTAGATCAATTTTGGTAAAATATTTTGCTCCTCCAAGCACATCCATCATATCATCTAAATGATGTATAAAAATATTATAATTTATTGTAATTTTTTTAATTGATCTACTATCGACACATGTTTTCCATCCTTCATCTTTCTTTGGAGTTAACAACAAAGGTGTTGCACATGGACTCATAGTCTCCCTTATCACCTTATTTCCTAGTAATTCAGTAACTTATTTATTTAATTTTGGATGTTCTATTAGACTCATCCTATAAGATGCTTGATTGGATTGAGCTAATCCTATAATAAAATCACTCTCATGATGAATATATCTCTTTGATGGTAAATAATCTGGTAACTCATCAGGCATAACATATGCATATTATTTCAGTGCTCTTGATGATTCTATTGGTATTGGTGTCATTTATGTTTCTTCATTCTTTACTACTAATACATGAAAACAACATGTTACATTCATATTTTAGATAATTTTTTTAGTAGAGAGCATTATTTCTATCTTCTCTTCCTCTTTAAGAGTTAATAAAACTATCTTTGTACCACCTTTCACAAAATTATATGTGTTCTTTACTCCATCATGAATTACTTTCCCATCAAATTTCCACAGTTTTCCCAATAACACATGACATTCATCCATTAGAATAACATCACACCATATTTCATCATTATAACTCTTTCCTATATAAAATTTGATTAAACACATTTTATCTAGTATAACTTCATTCTCTTTCTTAAACCATGAAATCTGATAAGGATTATGATGCTTTTCACATTGCACATTTAGTTTCTCAATCATTTCTTTAGAAACCATATTTTCACAACTACCACCATTTATAATTACTTTACATACCTTTCCACCTAAAATACATCTTGTTCAACAAATATTTGATTGTAGCCATGCATCACCACCTTATTTATTCTGCACTTTATTCTCCCTTGGAGCAATCATGGTTCTTCTCATCAAGAGATTATATCCAATATCTATGGGTGTAACTTCAATATTATACTCTTCAATTTCATACTCAACTAGATTTACTATTGGGTGATATTTTTGAATAATTTCTCGATATTTATAGTGTGGACACTCAAACACTTTGTGCCCTCCTTCTCCACATTTATAACAAACATAATATTTATGTCGATTTAGAAACCATCATATACTACCACAACTTTGTCCTCTCTGAAATCCTCTTCCTCTTTGTTGGTATTGAAACCCTTATGTATTATTATCTTGCCTTTCACACCATGTGATGATTCACCTTTATTTGCATTAAAGCCACCTCTGGTGGTATTAAACCCACCTCATCCTCTTATTGGAAGGAATCCACCTATTTTTGGAGAAGGAAATGTCCTTCTAAAATTTGGTTTATTTTGTTTTTCTTCAGTCTTTAAAACTAATTGATAAGCATCCTCCACGTTAAGTATTCTATTCATGATTATTTCATCTTATATAGAAAATTTAAAACCATTTACATATTTTGTAGCCATCTACTCTTCTATTTCATCATGATCCACACATATGAAAATTTTGGGAGCAAGATCTGTAGATAGTTTGTTAAATAGATAGTTCAGTGGATTACCTAGCAATAGATAGATCTCAAGAGTGAGAGATTCCCTAAGAGATATCAATCCACACATTTTAAAGAATTATGTTTACAAAACTGGAAAGAAGGTACTTGCATCAATAATTAAAATATATTAAAATTGAACACAAGAATGCTTGCTTAGAAAATAGATTACAAATGATTAAATTAGTGATAAGCTAATTAATATCAATGCTACGAGGTTGGGGTCTTCTTCAAAAAATATGAAAGGGATCTGTGAGTGCTTGGAAATATAAAAAAATAGGTTTGGTTGAGCGTAAGTGGGTGAAAATAACTTGTTTTTTTTCACTTCCATAGTAACCATAAATGGTTAGGGTGACCGTCAATGGTTAAGGTGACCATCAATAGTTAAGATGATCTTCGGTGGTTGCAGAGACCATCGATAATTAAGTCAACTATTAGCAATTACTATGTAAATTTTATCCTATAGCATGAAGTTTTTCATCCTATAGAAAGAAGGAAAATGTATTTCTACTCCAAGGGAATGAATCTACAAAAACATTTATTGAAAACAAAAAAGATTATTGTAATAGTGTCCTTTTTCTCTTTATTTTTTATTTTTCTAACGAATGTCGATGAACTAGTGACCTAGTTTTCTGAGAAAACATCTATCACCAATTCCCCAAAGTTTTTATTGCTATTTTTTTTATTTTTTAAATATCTTTTCATTCAAACTCAATTAGAATGGCATGAATCCAAGAGGTAGGATTTTATTTATCCTGAACCAAATAATTGTGAATGACTTATTCTTGGATGTAGAAAACTTTATTACTCTTGACAAATATTAGAGAAGGGTTGATAGAAATACCCTTTGATTAAAACAATAGGTTGATTTGTTTCATGAAGAAGAGATAGATGTTATCTCAGAAGTTGTCAAGTGAGATTTTTCTTGGAAAATGGTTTCTTATACATCTTGATCTTATGGCTATTAATAAATAGTTGGAACTAAATAGAGCCAATGGTTATGAGATTTATATCTCCATTGGGAAAAAATTGTTCAATCTCATAATTCCTAAGCCATCCATACTATATCTTTCTTTCTTGATCCTTGTATATAGAGTCAAAAAAGAGTTCATAGTCACTAGATTAGAAATTTCTAGTATTAATGTTCCTATCATGCCAACCCACATGTTGTCTTTGCACTATTCTAATGTGATTAAGTAATTTCTTTGTTAGATCATCAAGTGCATTCAATTGTATGATCCTATTTTGTTGAGCTTAGAAAATATCTAAGCCTAAATCAAGTATTATCCTTAATATTTTATGTTCAAACTCAATGGCCAGGATGGACTTTCTACCATAAACTAGTTTATATGAAGTGAAACCAGTTGTGGTTTTCCAAGTGATTCTATAAACCTAAACTTCTTCTAGAAGATGAGTTGACCAATATTTTCTATGTAGGCTGGTAATCTTACTAAGGATATTTTCCAATTCTCAGTTTGTCACTTCCACCTGACCATTTGACTGAGGATGGTAAGGGGTAGGATTTTTATGTCTGATTTCATATTATTTTACCAAGGTGGTTCTGAGGTCTGATGTGAAATGTGGAACTTGGTATAAGACTATTTATCTTATTACTACATAACATGAGAAGATTTATTCTTACAATAACTCATTTACTTTTGTATCTCGAGCAGGGGTTAAGGATTTAACTTCTATCCATTTTGTGATATAATTACTTCATACCAGTATGTATTCCTTATTGTTGGATTTAAGATCAACGGGTCTTACAAAATATAGTCCCCATTTGTTAAAGAGTTATAAAACCAGTTGTGGTTGTAATGGTATTTCATAAAAGTGAGTGGGTTTCCCCATATGGTGACATTGATCACATCTGTAGGTTTACATCATGGCATCCTTATGCAAAGAAGGCTAAAATATTTGGTATTAAGTACTTTCATGGTAGTCTATTTCATATAAAAATGACACCGATGGGGTTCATCATGGCAAGCTCTAAGAATGTCATAAGATTGATCTTCTCAGATACATTTTCTCATTATTGAATCTAGTCTAGTGATAAATAGATATCCTACAATCCAAAAATAATTTCTACTTTTTTAGATTAGATGTTATTTGTCTCTAGTTTAGAAATGTTGTGCTAGTGATCATGTAGCAAGATAGTTAGTAATATCTAAAAACCAAGGAGATTAAATTGTTACATAAAATAAATGTTCATTAGAAAAAAAATCATCAACACTAGGACCTTGCTCATTATTTTACAATCAAGATAAAAAAAATATGCTACTAAATTATCCTTTCCTACTCTATCCATAATGGTAATATCACAATCTTGTAGAAAAAATAACCAATAAATTATCTTACCTATTACAACATGTTTGTTCATTAAATAGCTTATTATTGTATGATCTGTGTAGATGTATACATGGTTACCTATAATTTAGTGTTGAAATTTGTTGATGGCATATACGACAATTTTTTTCTCTCTATTATAATGTAGTTATTTATCCCCTTAATGATTCTTGTTGACAAAATAGATTGCGTAACTTAGGGATTAATATTTTTGGCCTTAAAGTGGTATCATATTCTTTTGTGTAGATGTGAAAAGGATTCTTTTGGTCAGGCCCTCTCATAATAGGATTTGTTATGAGAAGGTCTTTGAGTTGATGAAATGTAGTTTGAAAATCACAAGTCTATGTAAATTCAACATCCTTAATGAGAAATCCAAAAAATGGGGTGTCAATTTTACTAAATATTTGATGAATCATCTATAATAACCAACATGTCTTGAAAACTTCTAACATCTTTGTGCTTCTTCAATGTGGGTATATATTTAATGATATTTATCTTTGGTAGGTCAACATGAATTCTAATAGGCGATATGTGATGCCCCAACATAATTCCTTTAGTCATTATCATGTAACACTTTTCATTGATCAAATATAATTAGTGGTCCTAGCAATAATAAAGAACTTTATTAAGGTTGGTAAGTGTTTCTATGAATATTTGTCCATAGACAATGAAACCATCCATGTAGATTTTAACATAGTCATCAAAGAGATCAAAAAATATGCTCAAAATATCCTTTTGAAAAGTATTTGGGGTATTGCAAAGAGTAAATGGAAAAATAACATAGGCAGAGGTTCCCCAAGGGAAAGTAAACATGGTTTTATTTTGGTCTTGTGGAGCAATTTGTATCTGATTATAACCACTATATCTATCTATGAAGGAAAAATAATTCTTTCCCATAAATTTATCCAATAATTCATTAATGAATGGAAGAGGAAAGTGATCCTTCCTAGTAGTTGCATTCAACTCTTAGTAGTCAATGTAAATATGCCATTTGCCCCCTTTTTTAGGGATAATAACCAGGCGAGAAACCCACTAGCTATTTGAAATAGGATAAACAAATCTTATTTCCAAGTGTTTTTATAACTCATTTTTTACAATATATTTAACTACAAGATTCATTCATTAGTGGAGTTGGTGAATATCTTTACGTTCTTCTATAATATAGATTTGCTACATGAATAAATCTAGGGGTATTCCTCTCATGTCATGTTAATCCCAAGAAAATGTTGTTATGTACTTTCTCATGATTGTAAGTGACTAACTTTATTTCTAGGGTATTAAAGAGGTGTTGATGTTAAGAGGTTTTTTTGGTAGGATGCCTACTTGTTTTGTTAAAGAAATCATGGTTCATACATTGGTGATTGAAAGAACATAACTGCATTGATGGGAGATTAATTGATGGAATATCCAAATGTCTCTTGTATTTTTAGCAAAATAATTTTTAGAAAAGGTATTTTGAAGAGAGTATGGTATACACTCCACCATGTTGGTAGATATAAGATCATAGTGATAAGTGTTTTGTAGGATATTAGTAAGTATAATGTCTTATTTATGGGCTTCCAAATATGGGGTCTAGTCAATTATGTACATAGTCTACAAGGAGATAGCTTTCTCAAGGTCATCAATCCAAGGTATTGGGATATCATTCTAAGAAGGCTGATATGGTGGATACATATCCAATTTTTTGGTGTCATTTCCATTATAAATTAGCATTTTTCTTAACATACATCTAATAAAACCATCAACGATGGGCGACCATGGGTGAGAAAGGATGAGAGGATACCTATCCAAATATCTCTTTGGATATAAGACAATAAAGCCTACAAGATATTTATAGGATTCCATAGTAATAACAAGGTCCTCAACAAACCCCTAAATATTAACATTTGATATGTTAGCCATTTGGAGGATAGTGGGTGTTGGGTGGAAAGTGGTAAGTTTCAATTATTGAATGGTCTCCATGTTCATCACATTGATGGTTGTACTGACATCAATCAAAGTATTAGATATGGGTTGGCCATGGATACTGACATTAACTATAGGAATTCTTAGATAAAAATATTGTAGGAGACCTATGTTTCTCAATATAATGTTAGTTAGTTGGCTAATGACTTGGATTATTTTAGTATCCTTATTTTTCCTTCCTAGTTTTTGTAAACATATCTCTCTAATAGATTTATTATAGATAAGAACATCCTTTATTTCCTTTAAGAGTGGGATTTTGATGCACACATTCTTTATATATCCTAAAATATCAAATTTAGAATCTAGTTTAGGATGTGATACGCGTAATTTATCTAAAAGAGGAGGATTGTTAGATTCTTTTTTATTTTATGATGGATTTGGCTCAGGATTGGTCACATGTGGTTATGGATTAGTATGGAGTGGATCTAATTGAAAGTGTTATGTGATTATGGGTGAGGTGGGTTGTGGAAAAACATGACCTAAATAAAGTTGAACTTGATTAATATCTATTGTGTATGTTGGATATTACATTATTTAAGTGGGTTGTGTTGATTGAGCCAACTTAATGTTAGGATTGAGGATAGGTTTGGTGGGTAATTGAGTGGATTGAGTAGGTTGTTAAGTGTATTTCATAATGGCCAATTGTTGTTGTGGTTTTTTAATTTATTGGGGAAAGCCTTGATTACCTCTCCTTTACTATTGCCATGGATTAGAGGGATAGAACCATTGATAGTTTTGGAATTGCCCAAGTTGAGGTTATTATCTATTCTATTACATTAATAATTAACTTTGGGGTAGCTACCAATTTTTTTAGGACCAATTTTGATTGGGTATATTCATCCAAGAACTATATTGATGATTATTTGAGAATTGAGAATTTACAAACATAGAGTTTAATGGCATACCTAGTCTTTGTAACCATGCTTTCCATTGAGCTATAAAAAACACTAAATTCTCATCTTCTCCTATGACATGTAGATCCACTATCTTAATATTATCCTCAATTATGCTAGCTATCTAACATTTCATATAATGACATGTGCAATCTACCTTCTTCTTTATGCATTCAGGGTTATAGGTGACTAAGACTATTTCAGTTTCCTCTTGCTTATTTTTTGTATGTAATGTATCAAGCTGAGTAGATAGGTGGTTGATAATGTCCTACTTCACACACTAGAGTAGGTTACTAACTTCACCTTTAGACAATCCTATAGTGGATTCTAGTTAAAGGGTTCTTTCCATACTTATATTCATGGTTGACCTAGAGTAGTTTGTATATAGAACTATTAGTTCATCAAATGGCAATGTAGAAACATCATCACCAGACATTAGATCTAATGCCTCTAAATAATAATTTTGGAATCCTTTCAGGAATATTAGTTTGACAAAAAACTTATCCATTATAGTTTTATTGAATTTTTATAAGCTGAACAAAAATCTTTCCATATATTCTTCTAATGACTCATCATCAACTTATGCCATTCAAAATATGTCATCTCTCTTGTAGTTCTAGTCTCTGCAATAGTTTTGGTATTTTATCAAGAAATTTTCTTTCATTTCTTTTTAAGTAGAAATAAGAACCTTTTAAATTACCTTGAACTATCTAAGTGTTGTATCTTTGAGTGTTGTTAGAAAATATTTGAGTTTCTAAGAATCCTTATTAAAGTCATTGATGTGGAATAATATGTCAAACTCAAAATGAAATGTGTCTAGATCCTAAGATACTTTTCCCCATAAAGTAGCGAGGGATATTATTTATGGGTGTATTTCCATTAGGAGTAATGATAGAAAATTTGTATGTAGTAGATTAAGTGATAGTGTTCTCTTCCTAGTTATCTCTTATGAATACTATTTGTGTTGGTAGACAGGAGGTTGTTTCTACCCACCACTAAAGATTCTTATCAATTATTTTATTTCTTAGGGTGTAGAAAATGGAGACTTTTTATTTTTCTTTATAAATGTATGGATTCCTATACAATGGGGATGGTGTGGAGGTTTTTAAATATTTATCTATTGTTTTGGTGAAGATTCTCTCTAAATTAGAAGATTCTATTGGCTTGTTCTTTTTTCTAGGAGGAAGTATAGCTTTGAATGCCTCCTTAGAGATAAATTTGGATGATAGAAGTGAATTTTACATTACTAAGTATGAGGTAATAATTTATGAATTATCAAAGTTAGTACATGTGGGTCTCTTCCAAGTGTATGAACCTCCTCAAGGTCTCCATCTTGTGCTAGCAGTCGAACCAAAAGCTCTTCCTTCTCTACATCTTCTATTGACAATTGTGAGTGATCTTCAAGAATTCCTTCATGTTCCTCGGTTTTTGAAAGATGAATTTTTGATCTTGAAATAATTATTTTAGATAAAAATATTCCTATATAGTCCCTATCACTTTGCATACATCATCCACATTTTAAAAAAAATTCGCACCCTACCTGCACAGGGTTAGTAATATGGGTTTTTAAAAAAATTCCACTATCCTACATGAAAAAAAGAAATTTAAAATATAAATAAATATTTAATCTAAATAACAACAATATTTTGAAATAAAAATAATAAACATCCAAACATAATTGCTATCAACATTAAGGATTAAAAGTGTGTGACACCCTTCCCTAGCAATGATGCCAAAAATGACTAAGAGTCAATTCACAATTGGATATAATTTTATTAATAAATAATAAATAAGGAGAGTTGTCATAGACCTATAATTTCTATGTAATTTAAATATCAAATCAAGGACGTGTACTTGATAGGGTGATGTCATTATATGTGCACACTCAATCTTCTAATTTGACCTTATGCTAATTATTATCTAAGATGTTGAAGTGTAGTAAATGAAATGTTACAAATTAAATATAAAAAAATACTTGTGAAATAAATGCTTATGCATTGGAATATTTTTAAAATCTAATCAAGATTGTGAATCACATAATTCAAAAAAAAACACATAATGCATATAGAAATCAAATAACATGCTTATCTATAAAATGAGTTGAATTATTATTGTAAGGCTTTGAAAGGGGGTCCTTCCTCATTTCATCTTGTAGATTAGATTATTCCTCTCACAACACTTAATTGAACTTAGAAATGCTTATTCATATTAATAAAAAAAGCAACAATGATTTGCTGCAAGAAGTTATAATAATGATTATTTGACAAAATGTACTTGCGATAATGTCTAATAAACATCTAGTATATCTCAACTCTACTACTAAATAATTATAAGCTCCAGAGGAAACTGTTTAATAAAAAATATATTATAATCTAAGATACATTTTAATTAAGATAACAAAAATTATCTTCTTTTACTATAGGCATCTTTAATGTGAATTTGGAACATTGCTGTAGGATAAGTAAAACCATTACATTCTTCAACCGCTTCCTTGTTGGGTTTCATGGAGGTTATAGTTATTTCAATGATTTGATTGGAAGATAATCAAAATATTTTCATCCACAACTTTGGTCATGTAGTGGCTGCAAAATGGTCTATATGATGAGATTCCTTTACTGTAGGATGTTCTGTGTTATATACCTATTTCTCCAAAACATCCTTAAAACACATTATAGAAAAAGTATCATAAAGCAAAAGATAACCATCATATATTTAATTCCAATAAATAATTATAACTATTTAAAATAGTATGGAAATAAAATGCTATTCATATGTTTATGGTCATATTAAAGAAGGAGCAATATGGAAAGGTCTTTAAAATCATTGCAATATGTGTGATATATGAGCAAAAGAACATAACTTTTTTGGGGCTCATCATCATCGAAATGAGGTATAGAAAATATATAATTGATTATGATTTTATTAATTTCTCTACTATTGGCATGCATCCTCCACCCTCCATATTTGTGATGCAAGGCTGTATGCTCTAATACCAAATGATGAAACTATCCTTTCACTGCTCTGTAACCATCAAATTTTAAGCTAACTTCTCTTACAGGCCTATTTGGTTCAATCATTCCTTGTAGCCTTGTTTTTCATATTTATTGGCCATAAATATTTATAGGTTTACTCAATCATGAAAGTAAAATAATTTATGGACACCCATTAAGCCTTTCTATAACATATTGAAAAATCTCCTGAGGTTACTTTGTATGGAATGGTACTTTCTTCTTTAGGCCCTGTTCTAATTAGCCCTCCTTTAATGCAAAACCCCTTGTCTAGAATGATGTACGGACTTTATAATAAAAATAATAAACATTCAAGATACCTATTACCTTCTTATAGGTGAATCAAACATTTTTTTGCGCACTTCTTTAGAAAAATCCACTTTTCCTATATTGGCCTATGCTCTTCCCTTCACATGCACCTAGGTCTCACTTGGCAGTTGAATTTTTCCATACTTATCCATACTGTGACATCTTGAAACCAATTCTAAGAGTTTGATAACATCATCAAGGTTCAGATTACAAAGTTTCAAGAATTTTCAAGCATTAAAACTCATCTTGAAGGCTTGATCCTAATTCAGGATTTTCCCATGACTGTCACAAGCCAAGAGCTTATTAATCTTGCTGGGAGTGTTTTAACATGTTTCAAGGGCTCAAACCAATTGTCTAGGGTTTGTCTTGAATCCATACACCTTATCCAATCATCCTCCCATTCATAACAACCTTCTTTACCTTCCAATGCTTAACATTTCAGTTGTCTTTGACTGTATTTTCATGACAGTTAGCAGGGTTCATTTTTGTCTTCTTAAACACAATGGTCCATAGGCCTTTCAAGGTGATATACAAACATGTCAACATATAAATTATCCCTCCCATTCACATACTCATATCAAGTGATTATTTTAAAAATCAATCTACTTTTCAAAACATTCAATGTCTTATCACTGACTGTATATTGCCACCTACAGGCCTGAATTCCAACTGTGGAGATTGTGAGATATCAAAGGGGTTTCTAAGCCTGTTTCCTCTTAATTTAGATTTATAATTTCATTATAGACTTATATTCATGTCAAAATGAACCTTATGCAAACATTTTCACATGGGTTTTCCCTTAGACAGTGCACTGTAGTATACAACCCTGAATACCGTGTTTAGGCTTGTTTAGGCTTCTTAAGCTTTCAAAGCTTTCTAAGACCACTTGTTCACAATGATACTAAATTCAAAATTTTCCCACATACAAAATAACCAGTTTTTTTCTCCTTTGTTCTATATAAAACCATCATACACATTGACATACACATATACATATAGGCCTATCACCAGAATTTTCCTAACATAATCACATGAAGCAAAACATTCATTCTTTCATAGATCAAATAAGAAACTTACAATTCAATATCAATGTTCCATGGCTTCCAAATCATTATCTACACATTCTCTTGACTTCAATCAAATTTTCTTCTTCTCTTATCTGCAACATCTCTTGAATGAGGTCCTCCCTCACTGTTTCTCTTCTCTTTTCTTCATTCCATCTTCTTTCCCTTGAATGAGAGGACTTTTCCTCTCTGTCCTTCCTTTCTTCTACGCCCCTCTCATCCTCTCTTCTCTTCTCCTTCTTTCTCCTTAAATGAATTCTCTCTTTTTCTCTCTTTTCAAGAATCCCTCTTCTAACTTCTACGCCCAAATTGGGCTTAAGGCAAAACCAAATGCTGTTTTTATGTTTTAACAATATTCTAAGGTTGAAAATAGTTTCAACCAGTTCCCCCTGATTTACTCAACATCCTAACCATTAATTTTTACCTTTTCACTTTCACCTTTTTGATAATTACATTTTACTTTCAAGATGAAATTTTGAAATCTACACAAATTGGAGGGAAAACTAGAATTTGAAATTTCCCACTAGAATTTCATTTGTATTTGCAACTAGTCCTCCATGGTGCTATTGTAGATGCTCTTGCATCATACTCTCCCTCTAGAAAATATTTGAACCTTAGTTCAAATGAGATGCTTCCTCCATGCTTTAGCCTTCATTCTATACCTGGATCGCATGGTCTTATTGTCAATACCAATGCTTGTCTTTGATAGTCTTTGTTCTTCATCTTGATGTTCTTCCTCTTTTGGTATGTTCTTCTCCTCATCTCTTTCTCAGCTGTCGTCTCCCACTTTCATGCTTCTTCATTTCCATTCATGTCTTCTAGATCTTCTTTTTGTTCTTCCTATTTCATGAGCTTCTTCAATGACTCCTATATGCTATTCACTTTAGCTACCTTCATACCTGCATACAAAACATCAAAAGCCACCTTAGAATCAAAATCTTTTGTCCATGAAGCCTCTTGGCTGTCTTCACATGCTTGCTCTTTGAACAAAACTGCCTTTGCCTCTTCAATCTTCTACTCTTGTCTTGTTTCACTTGTTCCAATGGTGTCTTCACCATGGCTTGTACCTTCATTCTTCTCTCTTGAATTACCAAACAGCTCCTCCAACATCTTCAACTCTTCCTTTAGTGAGCTCTCGTCTATCTCACTATTCTCTTCATCAAACCTGGGCTGATCACTTACAAAGCTTACTTGCCCTTTACCTCTTATCTCATATTTTCTTAGCTTGTCTTTACATAAACCAACTTCTTCATTATACTTGTCAAATACAATTAAAGCACTCTTACCTTGTGTTTCCTTGCTTTCTTCAATCTCTGCTTGAAGCCATCTTGTTTGCTCTGCTGCATACTTTCTCCTTTCCTCATCATCCATCCATTTGAAATTCTCTCCTTGATGCATATTAGTCCATACAACCACTTTCCATTCCTCATTTTCCATAAAAATATCATTAAATGATTCAAACAAATCATTATCCCTTTCATTGCAAGCAATAGACTTACCTTTCATCCTTGTATCCTCATGGTGTACCTCATTATCCTTTGAGAAGTTTTCTTTCTCATCTTAATTCTCTTGGCTGCTGGAATCACCTTCAATCCTCTCTTTTCTCTTTTCCTTCTTAGGCACCCACCTTTGATTCTTCTTCTTATCATTTGTCTTCACAAGCCATTCAAGCATCCTGCATCCATGCTTTTGTACCAGCACTTCCTGTTGCTTGGGAGTTTGCTTCTTCCACCATTTAGACATCACATACCCATGCTTAAATTCTCTTTTTGAGGGCTCTATCATCTTCCTTAACTCTTGCACCTGTACATTAGCAGCTTCATATTCATAATAACAGTCAAAATCAGGTCTTAACGCTTCATTTACCTCTTTGTTAGCCTGATCCATGGAGCAATCTTTCTCTCCTTTTGTGCTTGGCTTCTCTCTTTCTTCTTCATGGCCTTCAATGGCATCATGGAATTCAGCTTCATCTTCTATCTCTTCTCTTACTTGTATGGGTTTTTCAACACCTCCCTCATGCATTAACCAATGCATCTCTTCTTCTTCTTTATCAACAGCAACAAACTTACTTCTCTTTCTTACACATTCACTTGTGTACTTGGTGTCTTCTCTTGCACCAATCTCTTCACTCTCCAAGGTCCTTCTCTTAACCTTCATAAAGCTACTCATGCTTGAAATTACCCATTCAAAGACAATATTAGAAGTAAAAACAAGAGACCACAAGGTCCCTATGAGTGATTTCTTCATCAACACTCTCATCTTCTCAAGTGCTCTTCCTGGCACTTCATCTTTTCTTTCTTCTCTTCTCTTGTCCTCCACAATGAGAACCTTCTTCACAACTTCTTCCTCTTGCTGCTCACTTGGCAACCTTCTTATCATCTTCAAGCCTTTATGGGCTTCTCTCTTCTTGGCAATCTTCTTTTGCCCTCTTCTCCTCTTCACTAGGAGATTAATTGGCCACTTCATCCTCTTCCTCATTGGCCATACCCATACTTGCTTATCCATCTGCATCCAAGACTCATATTCATCTTTAATCTTAGCTAACTCTCTCTTCAAATTAGCAATTTCTTTATCAATTACAAAGCTGTTCATACCTTTGATGCTTGCTTTCTTCTTGGTGCCCTCATATACCTTGTTGCTCTGTAGTGCCTTCAACAACACTTCCATCTCTGAGATCTTCACCCAAGTCTTTTCCACCTTGGTCTCTTGATCCCTTGTCTCACCCAAGCCTTTCTCCTTGAATGGTCTTTTGACAATCTTCTTGATCTCACCTAGGCCTTTTGCATCCTAGTTTTTTTAATCCCTTTCTCAATCCTACAACAACTCTTCAACAGTTCATCAAATACAAATCACAAATCCAAGCTTACCTTGCTTTGGATCTTCCCCTTGAGCATCCAATTGATCCCTTACTTTTTATCTTCTCTAAGCTTCTCTTCTCAATTCTTCAAACTCCATCCTTTACCTCACCGAAGTCTATTTCACCTTAGTCTTTTGGCACACTATCGAAGCTTCTTCTTGGATCTTCTTCACTAAGCCTTCCTTGGCTTCTTCTCTTCTTAAGCCTCAATGGCTTGGCTGTCTTGAACTTGCAACTTCTTCACTTGATTTCTTCTCAACACAATAAAATTAACTCTAATAGCAAAGATTACTCATACCTTTTCTCCCCAGGGTCTTCTAGTGCTTGTCCTGCTGATCCTCTTGCCAAATCCTATAACAAATCATTAGAAATCACAACCAACAACAAGTTACCAATTCCCAAGAGCTTCAATCTCTGATACCAAATGATGAAACTATCTTTTCACTGCTCTATAACCATCAAATTTTAAGCTAACTTCTCTTACAGGCCTATTTAGTTCAATCATTCCTTGTAGCCCTGTTTTCCCTATTTATTGGCCATAAATATTTATAGGTTGACTCAATTATGAAATTAAAATCATTTTAAGATACCCATTAAGCCTTTCTATAACATAATAAAAAATCTTCTAAGGTTACTTTGTACAGAATGGTACTTTCTTCTTTAGGCCCTGTTCTAATTAGCCCTCCTTTAGTGCAAAACCCCTTGTCTAGAATGATGTACGGACTTTATAATAAAACTAAGAAACATTATAGATACCCATTACCTTTTTATAGGTGAATAAAACATTTTGTTGTGCACTTCTTTGGAAAAATCCACTTTTCCTATATTGGCCTATGCTCTTCCCTTCACATGCACCTAGGTCTCACTTGGCAGTTGACTTTTTACATACTTCTCCATACTGTGACACCTTGAAACCACTTCTAAAATTTTTATAACATCATCAAGGTTCAGATTACAAATTTTCAAGAGTTTTCAAGCATTAAAACTCATTTTGAAGGCTTGATCCTAATTCAGGATTTTCCCATGACTGTCACAGGCCGAGAGCTTATTAATTTTTTTGGGAGTGTTTTAACATGCTTCAAGGGCTCAAACCAATTGTATAGGGTCTTTATTGATTCCATAAAACTTCTCCATTCATCCTCCCATTTATAAAAACCTTTTGTACCTTCCAATGCTTAACATTTCAGTTGTCTTTGACTGTATTTTCATGACAGTCAGCAGGGTTCATGTTTGTCTTCTTAAACACAATGGTACATAGGCCTTTCAAGGTGATATAAAAACATTTAAACATATTAATTATCCACCCCATTCACATACTCATATCAAGGGATGAGTTTAACAATCAATCTACTATGCAAAACATTCAATGTCTTATCACTGATTGTATATTGCCACCTACAGGCCTGAATTCCAACTGTGGAGATTTTGAGATATCAAAGGGGTTTCTAAGCCTGTTTCCTCTTCATTTATATTTATACTTTCATTATAGACTTATCTTCATGTCAAAATGAACCTTATGCAAACATTTTCACATGGGTTTTCCCTTAGACAGTGGGCTGTAGTATACAGGCCTAAATACCTTGTTTAGGCTTGTTTAGGTTTCTTAAGCTTTCAAAGCTTTCTAAGACCTATTGGTCACAATGATACTAAATTCAACTTGTTCCCACATACAAAATAACCAGTTTTTTTCTCCTTTGTTCTATAGAAAACCATTATACACATTCACATACACATATACATATAGGCCTATCACCAAAATTTTCCTAACATAATCACATGAAGCAAAACATTCATTCTTTCATAGATCAAATAAGAAACTTACAATTCAATATCAATGTTCCATGGCTTACAAAGCCTTATTTTCACATTCTCTTGACTTCAATCAAATTTTCTCCTTCTCTTTTCTGCAACATCTCTTGAATGAGGTCCTCCCTCACTGTTTCTCTTCTATTTTCTTCATTCCATCTTATTTCCCTTGAATGAGAGGAGTTTTCCTCTCTGTCCTTCCTTTCTTCTACGCCCCTCTCATCCTCTCTTCTCTTCTCCTTCTTTCTCCTTAAATGAATTCTCTCTTTTTCTCTCTTTTCAAGAATCTCTCTTCTGACTTCTATGCCCAAATTGGGCTTAAGGCAAAACCAAATGTTGTTTTTAAGTTTTAACAATATTCTAAGGTTGAAAATAGTTTCAACCAATTCCCCCTGATTTACTCAATATCCTAGCCATTACTTTTTACCTTTTCACTTTCACTTTTTTGATAATTACATTTTACTTTCAAGATGAAATTTTGAAATCTACACAAATTGGAGGGAAAACCAGAATTTGAAATTTCCCACTAGAATTTCATTTGTATTTTCAACTAGTCCTCCATGGTGCTATTGTAGATGCTCCTGCATCAATTTGTTTAGAGTTATCAATGCTTGTGTTGCATAAGGACCCATGATCTCCCTTGCTACACCATTTATCACTAATTCATTAACTTGTTTATTCAATTTTGCATGTTCTATTGGACTCATCTTATAAGTTTCTTGATTGTGTAGATATGATCCTAGAATCAAATAAAAATGATTTTGAATATATCTCTATGCTGGTAAACCATCTAGTATCTCATCAAGTATAACATCTATATATTATTTTAACGCTATTACTATTTATGCTGGTATTCATACTACTTTGATATCGTTTTTGTTCACTACTAATGCATCATAACAACCTATCATCTTCATGTCTTTGATTAATTATTTTTAAGTCAACATGCTTTCAGCTTGCCCTTCTTATGTATGAGGTAAAAAAACTACCTTCATACCACCTTTTGAAAAACTATATGTGCTCTTTGATCCATCATGAATTGGTTTTATATCAGACTACCATGGCCTAAACCTAACAACACATGGCATGCATCTATCATTATAACATTGTAAAATATTTCATCTTTGTAGGTTTTACCCATATAAAACCTATTAATGACCTTTTACCTAACATAAATTCATTCCATTTATTAAACTATAAAATCCAATAATGATTAGAATGGTTTTCACATTTCAAACTTAGGTTTTCAATCATGTTGTTATAAATTATATTTTCAAAATTGCCACCATCTATAATTACTTTGAAAATCTTACCTCCTAAAGTACACCTTATTCAAAAAATATTCATTCATAGCCCTGCATCACCATCTCATTTATCCTCTACTTAGTCTTTCCTTGGTGTAATAATTATTCTTATCATCATGAGATTTTATCCAATATATGTTGTTGCTACTTCAATATTTTATTTTTCTATTTCATAGTCAACTAAATTCACTCTTAGGTAATCCTTTTGCCTCCTCTCTTCATCTTGGTAGTGTGGACACTCAAACATTCTATGGACTTCTCCACATATGTAACAAACATAAAACCTAAATGTATTTGGAAATAATCCTTTACCACCACCATACCTTCATTCTCTCTGAAATCTTCATCCTCTTTTGTAGTATTAAAACCATTATCTATTATCTTCTTATATTTATAAACCATGTAATTATTCTCTTCTTGTTAGTATTAAACCCACGTCTATTTGTATTAAATTCACCTTATCTCTTTATTGGAGAGGAATGCCATCTTGTTGGCCTAAAAGATGTTTTTATGAAATTATATCTATTTTTTTTATTCTACCTTCAAAGCCAACTGATAAGCTTTCTGTATGTAATGTATTTTATGTATGCATAATTCATCTTGAATAGAAAATTTTGAACCATTTACGTACCTTGTAGTTATCTATTCTTTTGTTTCATCATGATCTACTAGTATGGAAAGATTATAAAACTCATCTATACACACTTGTATATTGTGATATTTATGCCTCAAAATTTAAAATATTGTCTATAGGGTTTATATGTAATCCACATGAAGAAATTTTACCCTTAACTTTTTCTCCATCTTTTTTTAAGAGTTGATATTTTCTTTACCTTTTTTTAATTTATGCTGGTGATCCCACCAAATCATAGCATGACCCTTCAGTTTCATACATGCATACTTTACCTTCTTATTTTCTCTCATTTCATTTCAAAAATATCTCCATGTTTTTCATCAAATCTATAAAATCTTAGGGTTTTAAACTTACTCCATAATCTATAGAATATTAATGTTGATTCCTTCATTCCTTTCTCCTAAAGATCTAAACATTATCTCTTCCATTGATGGCATTTATTCATGTTGTTCCTCTTCTTGTAGAATTTTATTTTAATGGTCTATGTCATCCTTTACATCATCTTCTACTCTCCTTTGTATTTGATTTACAATAATATTGGTTAATTGTTCTACTTTCCTCTACAACTCTTGCATAGTTCGGTTCAATTGAACTATTCCTCCTTGATCTCTCACCATCTCTTATGCCTCCAATATTAAAACATGCTCTTATACCAAATAATAAACTAGCATATTATCAAAACAAAAAATACCAATAGGTAGAACTTATGAAATAATAACCTGTATTAATTTACAATGAATGATTCAAATAATTACAAACCATGCATAAATAAGCCTCAACTCAGAATTGGAGTTGACTTGCAACATTTAAAACTTTTAAAAAATAATAAAAAATAACCTAATATTTTTACCAGTTTATATTCCTATTATAGTTTTATGTTTGTTACACAACTCTAAAAATCTCAAAAAATAAACTAAAGGCTAAAATTAAACTATAATAGGAATATAAACTGAAGTTCAAGTCTGATTACAATGATATGTAATTTTCAAAAGTAGATAATTTTCTTAGAAACTATTGAACTACATTTTTAGACCTTCAGATGGTCATGTATGGCTTCTAAAAAATATTTAAAATATCTATAACCTAATAGGACCTATTATGGATGCACTGATATTTTTGAGATAGTCATTGTGGCATGAATATGGGCTAAAAAATAACTATAAATCAAAATTTGTGGCCTCAAAAAGTATGGCCTCTTTTTCTTCATCAGTTACTAAAGATAACAATTTATTAAAATAACATACGTCATCTACTTTTAGGTAGATTTTAACAAGTAATTAAATTTTCTAACTATACATGTCAACGTTAATTTTGAGTTGGAATTTATTTAATGATTTTTATGTAATATTATATTCATTCATTAAAAATCAACATAGAAAGTTACTTTCATGTAATTTTTGAGTTTATGTCTATAGATATTTTGCTTAGCTAATTTGATTTTTTAATCATTTTGTGCACTCTAATGTCTATAGTACTTTGTAATTACCATTGTCTTTATTTTGAGTGTGTGTCAATTTTTGTTGATAATATTAAATAAGCCTATGCTCAAGGAGTTTTTCAAATTAAACAAGATCTTCAATGTAAATAAAACCCCCCTCTTTGTACGGATGGATTTTATTTGAAAATCGTTATGTATTGTAAGTCAAAATTATGAAAGATGCATAAGGGTGAAATTTTAAGAAATAATTCTATTAGTTCTCATATTTACTAGTGGCGAGCCACAATCTTGTATAGGAATATTGTTAAGTAAGTGATTTATATTAGAATATATTTAAAAGATACTAAGTTGTTAAAACAATCAAGTAGAGTTTGTAGAAGATAGGATTGTTATATACCTACGGGATAGGTTGAGATAAATAAAGATAGTTTTGATTTGATGAAAATGAAGATATCTTTATTTTTAGGAGATATATTCACTTTATATGTAATGGTGTGACATTGAAGAAATATTGAATTGGGGTTGACCAAAAATGTGTTTTCCATATGTGAGACTTTTACTCTTCACAATTACATGATAAATCCTAACAAAAAATTATCTGTATATCTTTAAAGATGAATTTTATGTTGTTTGATTGTTAAGAGGTTCATTTGAAGGTTGATAGTGTATTTGATGATTGTTCATAGTTTTATTTCTAAATAGCCATCCATAGAAGCATCTCAAATGGACATGATTATTTTATCTTTATCTCCACTTTTAAGGCTATAAGACCCTTCAAAAATGGTATACTTACGTATAATTAAAAAAAATCTCACATTTTAAATCTATAAAACTTCCATAGAAATTTTATATCTTTATTATTAAAAAATAAATTTGTTAAGCCATAAAAGGGGGCAAAAATGCCATAAACAAATTAGTCCATATATATTGCATGTTTTTAGTTAGACTTTTATAAATGTTTTTGTTAAAAGAATATACCAATTAATTGGTTTGTAGTTAATTGGGTTTTCTTTAATTTAATGTATTTATTTCATTAAAATGGTGTTTGCACATCACCTTATTTCATATTTAGGTATTTGACATTGTGATACTTTTTTTCACTTTATTGAAAGTCAGGTAAACTTTTTAACGTGATCGGTGCCGCTGACTAGACACGACTAATACCGGTACCACGGGGCCGGTGGGAAACTTGAACACTGATGGGCAAAGCTGCAACGGAAATACCCAACCAACCGACTACACCCCCTGACCCTGACATTGTAATACTTTTATATATATAACCTTTTTCTAATAAATAAATGATTATATTATAGAAAATAATAATAATAATAATAATAATAATAATAATAATAATAATAATAATAATAATAATAATAATAATATTTATTATTATTATTAAAAATAATAATATCTATTTTTTTTCACAATTAATAATAATGGCATTCATAACTTGACACCAAATTTTGCACTAATTAATATAGCTTATTAAAATTTAATTTTAAATGTACATCAAAATTAACATATATTTTAAACAATTGTTTTTAAAATATATTTAAAAATATTTATTTTATTTACAACAAATAATAAATATAATATAATTACATTTATTTATCTAAGATTTATATGTATATTAAATTAATAATTTTATAAAATATAATTAAAATTAATAATAAAAAAAATTATAATTTATAATATAAACGTTAATTAAAATAATAATAATAATATTAAAAAAAAATACAAATAATTTTGAATTACATACTTTTATACATAAATAAAAATACAATTAATTTTAAAAATAATAAATATTTTTAAAAAACTTTCTACGAACACCAAAAAAAAAAATGACCCAAGGAGGATAGCCAAAGATTCCAAAAGATTTGGAATCATGATATTATTGTGATCTCTTTTAAATTGGAATATATGCCTTCTATGTGATTTTGATTCACACCATTCACTGTGAAAGTGACAGCACGTTCATTTTACTGTGTCAGGGGTTTAAATGAAAAATTTCTGTTATATAAGTTAAAGTATTACATGAGGATAACAATCTGAAGCTGCTAAAGTTTGTTTTAAAAATATTTTATGGTATACAGATAATACCATAAAATCTCATTTGTTATTGTTATTGTTTTCGAATTTGCTTATAAGATAGAAATATTACAAGAATCTGTTGGTTTGGAAGAACTAATGGAGACAATTCTGAATAAGGATATTTCCGATACCCACATAAGTAGAGGAGTATTTTTTGTGCCCAAAGTAAGTTGAAAGTCCCACAATTTTTTTTTTTCCGTTTTGGTAGAAGTGCCATACGCATTTTTTACGTGTTAGAGCCTTTGCGTTCAATAGAAGACAGCCATATAGATATACATCAGATTCATTTTTCTTTTTTTGGATGTCAATGATATTTGACAGGATGTATTCCAAGGAGAAGTGCAGTTAGATGAATTGATAACAATGCTGGATGTTAAGGACAACAATAAAACATGGAAATTCCAGTACAGGTGATTTTCCCAAGGACTAGTTTGTTAAGGTGATTATGACACTTAAATTTTGTTCATCCAAATAAACTTTAAAGTGTGAATTTTATTGGTATACTTGCAGATCAATTAATAGTCAAGATGTACGCGCGCTGTATGATATGAGTGAGTGGATATAGTAAATTATCAAAACAATTTGTTATACATTGTCATCAAGATTATTTTGTTCTCCTATTTTAATAGTTATAATGCAATAATTTGCAGGGGCCTTTATCAAGGAACACAATCTTGTTACAGGAGATTCTATATTAATCATTCGTTTTCTCGGCGAACAAGATGAGGGTGAAAAATATGTTAGTTTCTAAAGGAAATGAACACTTCATTATTAAAATCTTTATATGGTTCTTTTATTATTTTTTTAAATTGCAATTACAGTTTTTTAAATTTGATAATTAATTTATTTCTATTTTCAATCAGGGAATTGACTTCAAAAAGGTAATTTGAAGGTGTCCATTTTTTCTTATTCTATAATCCAACAATTAAGTAAATGTTTTATCTGTAATTTTTTTTTCAATGTTTTGTGATGATCAGAAATGTTTGTAGTAAATTTTTCAGTTTTAGTAGTTTCTTTATCATATAAAATAAGTAAAAATTAAATTCATTATATATAAAATAAAAATCTATAATATTATTTAAATATTTTAATTTTTTAATTTTTTTATAATATAAAAAATGACAACGAAATCATCAATATAACTTACTCGTTTTATTGTCAAATAAATAATTTGACATTATTTTTTATGTTTTTATAATCTTCTATAAACTTATAAATACAATGAAATTATTATCCAAAATTAAATTTTCAAATTAATATAATTTTTATTAATATTTGATCAACACAAAATGAATTGAAAAAGTAATAATATCAGTCCTTTAAATGTACTTATATTAAACCAAAGAATAGTAAGATAATCGATTTGTTTTTTAAATTATAAAAATTGAAAGTCGGAAAATGATGATAAAATTTGCTTATTTTGCTGGAATATAGATTGACACAAGATGAAATATTGCAGAAATCTGTTATTTTGACAAAAATGGAGACAATTCTAAATAAGAATATTTGCGATACCCATTTAAAGACGGGAATACTTGCTGTGGCCAAAGTAAGTTCCAAGCCTCACTTTGTTCGTTCTTCTATAGACCGCTAGACTAAGTAGCGAAACGGTTGAAAATGAAGTGTCATATGAAGGAGGTTAAAGCCTTTCCATTCAATGCCATTTGAAAATATTAAAAATGTGAGATCATGTATCCATAACTAATACGGTTTAACAATTACATAATAGATCTGTTTTTTGTATCAATGATATGTTACAGTCTGTTTTCCATGGAGAAGTGAAACCTGAAGAATCGATAACAATGCGGGAAGTTAAGGATAATAACAAAACATGGAGCTTCAAATACAGGTTATTGTCTCTAATAACTAGTTTGTCGAGGTGATAATGATTATTGGTATTTTACTCATTTAAACATTTTAATTTTATTGGAACATTTGCAGGCATTACCACAAGGATGACGGACTCTCACGCAGGGCTGACAGATACTCACTGTTTGATATGAGTAGGAAGATATACTCAGTCATCAAAATAGTTTGTTATACATTACCTGTGTGAGCTGTTTTGTTTTGTATAAATACTATTTTTTTCATCTATTTTAATGATCATAATATAATAATTTGCAGGGGACTTTTTGCAGAAACATCAACTTGTTGTGGGAGATTCCTTGCTGTTCATTCGTTTTGGAGGGGAACAAGACAAGGATAAAAAATTTGTTAAGTGTTGAAAAAAAACTAATTTTTTATTATTAAGTTGTTTTCTGAAGTTCTATTTCTTTCAATTACAGTTTTTAAAATTCGATGATTAATTTATTGCTATATTTTTTATTAGGGAATCGATTTCAAGCCAGTAATCAAAGGAACAGAGGACGGTTCTAAACATTTAGAGGAAGGAGAAAGTTCTAATAGAAAAAGAGGAGAAAGTCCCACTAAACAAGAATGAGAGAGTTTTACTGATTTTGCAATAGTTGAAGAGGAAGAAAAAGATTTTTTCAATTTCTAAAAGGAGAAGAAAATTCCACTCTGAAAGAAATGGAAATTTTATATTGAATTTAGATAATTGATAACTGTTACATTACAATTAAATTTTGTCAAGTTGGAGTAAATAACTTTTTTCCAGATATATTTAGACATATAAAGAAGGTTAAATCAAATAAAGAAGGTTAAGTGAGTTAAATCCTTTTAAACTTTGTATTTTTCATTTTTCATTTTTTTTTTTTTTAAAGGTTTGTTTCAAATTCAGTTAATCTTTTTCTCTTGTAAATTCAATTTATAATTATTTATTTTTATATAAATGTTATTTTTAGAAATCTAAATTCTAAGAAGAGATTTTAGTAAGCTTCAAAGGGAGGGAGAAGTCTTAATAAAGTTGAATGGAAAGATATAATAAATATATTATTTTTAAAATTTAAATTATAAAAACAGGTTTGATACACCTGTAGAGGAAGGGGGAAGCCTTAATAAAGTTGAATGATAAGTGTTTTCAATTAATTTAAGGAAAATGATAAATATTTTAAATTTTTTTTTTTAAATGAAATAAATAATTATAATTGGGCGATGAGATAATGTATTAGGCATTACATTCATGAAAAAAATTCTTAATGAAAAAAGAGGTTAGAAGGTGATAAATACATAATAGTGAATTATATCCATCAATCTTTTTCATATTGATAAATACTTTTAATGAATGTGTGCTACAAAATTTACCTTCTAATTACTATCAATAATT
Organism: Torreya grandis; assembly: GCA_037957365.1. NCBI lineage: Eukaryota > Viridiplantae > Streptophyta > Pinopsida > Cupressales > Taxaceae > Torreya > Torreya grandis. Next base: position 1,467,829 of record JARHVA010002683.1, read on the forward strand.
TGAGTAAATGGCTGAAATATACGAATAAATGAAATATATAATGTTGGGTATCATTTTGATAATGCTATGATTAAATAAGGTTATGTGAGTTAAATATATAAATTTAATTTATAAACCATTGGTGTGATATGATGTATGCTATTTAAAAAAATCATTTTAAATTTAAATTTATTAACTATTATTATATTATAATGTTTGTATATTAATTTTGTTTTTATTAATTTATTTATTTATTTTTATATAATTTATTTATCATTTATCAAATAAATCTAATTATTATTTTCTTTTTTTAAAATAAAATCATAATTTTATTATTTTCAAATTATTAATATAAATGTTAAAATATACAAATAATTTCTCTATATAATTATTTATAATGTAATCATAAATTAATTTTATATATAAACGAGTAGTGATTATTTATTATTTAATTTTTAAATGAATCATTTATAAATAAAATTATTAAAGCAAAACGTTTAATATTTATATAATACATTTGATTTGAATATGATAATAAAATATATTTGAAGAATGAGCTTTAAATTCTAAAATATTTTAAATCATATTATTTTAAAAGGCTTGTAGCTAAAAATAACGTGTAATCATATATCTTAAAATATAAAAAATAAAGTTTCATGTCTTTAATATAATTTTTAATTTTAAAATAAACAATTTATTTATTTTAATATTGAAATCAAACTTGGTCTGAGTTTTGATAGTAATTATTTGAGGGAGCAGTCAATCATTTTATCATTTAGGTGATAGCCATCCTTTGAGGGAGCGGTATGTTTCTTTTAGACATGGATGCATATATTTGAAGCTTAGAGTGAAACTATTTGTAAGGGAAAGTTTGTGCCTCAATATAGTGGTTATGTGATAATAGGAAGGGGTATTAAATAACATGTGGCCATGGGATTCCATCTAACAAAAGATGAAAAGTATCCAAGAGAACCATGCCATGGGTAGAGCCATGGTACCCACATTTAAGATTGGATGAAAAGGTTTGATGGATAATCACACAAATCTGATGTAACCACATGTCACTAAGAGGAATAGGGTAAGAGCATTAGGGAAGTTAGAAGTTGTTATAATCAAAGGATGAGCTTAAGTTAGATAGCATGGTGAGTTAGAGAGGCCTTAGCAATAGAAAGGTGAAAATGTGAAGCATTTAGAGGTTTTAGTTTGCCTTCGAGAGAGGACAAACAATAGGCTCCTAATCCATACTTGTGGGTTATAATATAGGGTCTGAGCTAGTTGAAGGTAAACATACCCCTTTTGGTTTTCTCCATGTTAGTGACATGTTGGTTTTCTTTGAGGACAAGGTCTCCAATGTTGAATTTTTGTATTTTAAAATGTTTTTTGTAGGCTCATTTGATATGATCTTGATAGATACAAAGGCGATTAAGGGCAACAAGGTGTTGTTCATCAAGGAGCTCTAAGCTTGCTAGTCATTCATGATGATAGTCAATTTTATAAAGAATCTCCTACAAGGATATATGAAGAGATGGAATTTGGACTTCAAGAGGTATAACTACCTTAGCTCCAAAAACTAGAGAAAAAGGTGTAGCAGCCATAGTAGTTTAGATAGTAGTGTGGTAGGCCCATAGATCAAATGGGATATGGAGGTGCCAATCCTTGCCCAAACCATTGACCACTTTGGTGAGTATTTTGATGAGGGTTTTGTTAGAAGATTCATCCTATCCATTATCTTGTGGATGATAAGGGGAAGATAAAATTAGTTTGATGCCAAAATCCTTAAAAAGTTCCTGGACCTTTTTGTTCTTCAAGGATTTTCCATTATCAGTGATGACTTTATGAGGGACACCAAAGTGGTAGAGGATGTGATGGATAATGAAGTCAATGATTTTTTTTCAACTTTGATTGCGATCAACAAAATGGCTTCCACCTATTTGGTTAAATACTCTATGGAAGTGATGATATATTGGTGACATTGAGAAGAATGAGGATTGATCTCATCAATAAGATCAAGACCCCATTGCGAGATGGAAGTGGTGATATATTGGCGACATTGAGAGGAATGAGGATTCCTCTATATTGAAATCAAACCTTGTCTGAATTTTGATAGTTATACTTTGAGGGAACAATCTATCATTTTATCATTTAGGCAATAGCCATCCTTTGAGGGAGTAGTATGTTTCTTTTAGACTTGGATGCATATATTTAAAGCTTAGAGTGAAACTATTTGTAAGGGAAAGTTTGTGCCTCAATATAGTGGTTATGTGATAATGTGGATCGACTATGTTTGTTACTCTATGGAAGTGATGATATATTGGTGACATTGAGAGGAATGATGATTCCTCTATATTGAAATCAAACCTGGTCTAAGTTTTGATAGTTATTCTTTGAGGGAGCAGTCTATCATTTTATCATTTAGGTGATAGCCATCCTTTGAGGGAGTGGTATATTTATTTTAGACATGGATGTATATATTTGAAGCTTAGAGTGAAACTATTTGTAAGGGAAAGTTTGTGCCTCAATATAGTGGTTATGTGATAATAGGAATGGGTATTAAATAACATGCGGCCATGGGATTCCATCTAAAAAAAGATGAAAAGTATCCAAGAGAACCATGCCAGGGGTAGAGCCATGGTACCCACATTTAAGATTGGATGAAAAGGCTTGATGGATAATCACACAAATCTAGTGTAACCACATGTCACTAAGAGGAATAGGGTAAGAGCATTAGGGAAGTTAGAAGTTATTAAAATCAAAGGATGAGCTTAAGTTAGATAGCAGGGTGTGTTAGAGAGGCCTTAGATGATTGCCTATGTCACAAAATATCAAGTTTTTTGGCGATCTCTATGAGATGATTGCCTGTTAATCATTTTAAATTTAATATCCTTCTAAGACATTAGGCATGGTGTCAATATTTATTGAAACCTAGAGAAGAACAAACTGGGAAATGCCTAACCAAAAACAAAATAGGAAAATGGACAAACAAAACAAGGAAAAAACAACACAACCTAAGGAAACAAAGCTCCTAATGAGTTTGATGTGTACATAAGTAGTTACTAAAAAACATAACTAACCCTATTATTTAGAAAATTTAATAATTTTAGAATGAGTTCCTTACCATAAAATCAAGCTTTGAGGTATATCCCATTAATTTGGATTGGCAGTTCTGCTCCATTAAGCTTGGAGAGATGAAATGCATTGGCTCCTTTGCATTGAGTGATGATATATGGACCACTCCATATTACATAAAATTTGGTGTTCTTGCTTAGTTTTGATTTATCTACATCCCACTTTAGAACCATGTCTCCTCCATTGAATCTCCTTATAGATGCCTTTTTGTCAAAATTTTTAATAGTTTGTGACTAATTTGCTTCCAAGACTTTCATTGATTAATGCCTAATTTATTCAAGATCCTTGAGTCTAGCGAGTCTCACTATCATTTCATCATCATCAATTACGTTCAATTGGTGATTAAGATCTAGAGATGGTAGCTGAATCGATAGTGGTAATAGGGCTTCTCTTCTATATACCAAAATGAAAGTGGAATTACCAATGGCTCTTTTTGGGGTAATCTTATCAACCCAAAGTGTTGATTTCAATTTTGTGTGCCATGTACTCTAATTATACTCCATTATTTGTTTAATAATTATAATCAAATTCTTATTGGTTGACTGAGCTAAGACTTTACACTAGGGTTAATAATTTGAAGAAGTGCTTAGGTAAACATTATGCTTGACCACCCATTCAATAATCTAAGTGCCCAAAAATTCCTTAACATTATTTGATATGGTGGTGTGAGGAACACCAAACCTTGAAACTATGATGTCCATGAATTTTGGATTATATGCCTCAGTGGAATATTTTAGAGAAACCACTTTAGTCCACCATGTCAAAAAAACATTGTTGTGAGAACCCTTTTATGACATACACTTGATGGTGGATTGATCTTGCTGATGAAATCCAATCCCCATTGAGTGAATGGCCGATATGTTTGAATTTGTTTGAGAGTAAGTGTTGATAGCCTTTGCTTACCAATGAAGTAAGCACATTTTTCATAGTTTCTTACCCATTAGTGGGCATAGTTGAATAATTCAGGCTAATAGTATCCTTCTCTCATTATCTTAATGGCCATAGTCCTTGTATAAATATACCCTACTAATGGTCCATCATGAAATTATTTGAGCTTTTTTGGAACTTGACCATTCTCAATACATCTTAACAAGACTCCATTCATGTCCTTCTAAAATAACATTCCATAAATAAAAACATAGGGAATTGATTGATTGGAGTTGAAAATAAATTTTTTTTAACTAATGGAAGTCATAGGGGTAATTGACTATCTACAAGAAATTGGTCATATTTTGAACCCGACTATTAAAAATAGGTGGATTGTCTACCTAAGGTTTAGATTGGAATACACTTTTTCAGATAATATTTCAGTGGTCTTGATGTCAATAGTTAACTATTCACACAATCCTTTTCATCTTACATGCTTCGTGATAGTAATATCCACATCATATTCCATGACCTTGGTGATCCATCCTTATCTTTTTTCATTTAACTCCCTACTCAGTAAGAACTCTTTGACACTTTCATGACTCACCATCAAATGTATCTTACTATTGGAGAGCATATTCTTAAACTTTTTAAGAGATTTGATCACCACATATTCTTGTTTCTCCATAAAACTATAACTCTCTTCATAATATTTTAAATATTATCTAAGGAATGAAATAGAATACTCCAAATCTTCTTTATTATGTTGAGTTAGAATTTATGAGTTGCTTATTTCCCCTTCGAATGTATAGAGAATGAAATATTTCTCATAGTTTGGGTTAGCTATGGTAGGAACTTGGGAGATAACCTATTTGATGGATTTGAAGCTTTATTTTACCTTTTCTATATAGATAAAAAGTGCACCTTTCTTTAACATTATAATAATGGGTATCGCCATAATGGTAAAATTTTGGACAAATCTTCATACAAAGTTGATTTTCCCAAGGAAGATTTGTAGGTCCTTTTTGTGGCTCAATAGTGCTAATGCAAATATAGAACTAATATTTTTTGGGTTTATTGCAAGACCTTATTTCAACACAATGTGTCCAAATAGTTTCCCTTTGTGTAGTATAAACATACTCTTCTTCAGATTAATGGAAACCTTGAGTTCTCTACACCTTATAAAATTATTTCTCAAGTGGTCTAGATGTGCATCAACATGCTTTGAGTAGATTTTAATATCATCTAGATATACTAGTATCATTTAAATTATGAGACCTTTAAATGCCATATCCATGGCTCTCTAAAATTTTGCACCTATATTTATCAAACCAAATGGCATCTTCTAGTGTGTGTACATGCCCCATTTGGTGGTGAAAGACATTTTGAATTAGTCTGATTATTGTACTAGAATTAGATTATAGCTAGAATAACCATCTAGAAGAGAGAATCTTTCAGATCTTGACACTATTTGTAGGATTTTTTACATAAGAGGAAGAGTATAGTGATCCTTCAACAATGCTTTATTCAGGGCCCTAAAATTCATACATAATCTGATTTCAGCAATTTTCTTTCTAACAGGGACCATATTTGCTAGACAAAATGAGTGTTTTATATGAAATATTAAACTAGACTCTATCAATTTATATTTTTTGATTTTTATCAACGGTTCAATCTTGGGATTGATGGGTTTATGTTTCTTCTTGACATGGTTTGTATTTAGATCTAACTGTATAGTGTGCTAAGCTAAACTTGGGTCAAATTCTCTTAAATCAAGATAATTCCAAGTAAATTTATCATAAAACTCTTGACATAATTTAATAAAATCTTACTTATCTTACATATTTCATACCATGCCTATTTTGAGAGACTTGCCTTTTCAGATGGTTACTAGCTTACAATATTCTTTATTGACTGTAATGTTCTTCTTATCACTTTTTAGTTGATCATCAAAATTAAATATGTTTTCCAATGTGATGAGACCCAATGATATATTTTTCATTTTTATTTGAATGATCTAATCACCATATTTTTATTTAATTTTTAGCTTATTCCTATATGAAAAATTGACCTCTTATCTAAAAAAAATTACTATCTACTTGTCACTGTCAAAAACTTGTCAATTAGTTTCATTATTAAGGACAAAGGGTTTTACAATTAGCCTAACATGTTGGCTATTTTTCTTTTTTATTTCCATTGGTAGGTTATATTGGGATCCTACTGAATCCATGTTGTCAACATATTTATTATGTGCCTTGGGTACCACTGGTATATTAAGGAAGTTAAGCCTTCTAGTAGGTACCAAACTCTATGTGTGTAAGACCTTATAAAATTGTTTTTAGACACTCTTTTTTATATTAATTGGTTAAAAATAAGCTCACTATCACCAAATATCTGTAAAAACTTGATTCCTCTTTATTTGGCCAACTAAAGGCCTCAAATCAAGGTTCCATGGTTAGCCATGTTACTAGTATAGCTGAATTAAAGTCTAAACGAGTAGAAGTAATTCTCTTTCAGTAAGAAGTCATTACAATCCTTGCACTTGTACTATTTATTCTTCTTGATCTATCAAAAATAACTTCCACATCTATATAAAATATTCTACTAGTTTGACTAGGTTTGGAATAATTACATTATTCTTATGAATGTAATATGTTCCTAACCTTGTTTCTTGTACATAGTCATAAGGATTGAAATGAAGGGATGATCACCATTCATCCAAATGAGTGTCTAGAATTTATTGTACAAGTTTTGCATCCTCATGATCAGTTTCCTCTGGTTGATCTTGTAATATACAATTCATTTCTATGGGAGGGATAGGATTGTACGACTCTATATGATCTTTTAAAATTGTCTCAGCTCTTATTGTTACTCTAGTTTCATATCTTGTTCTAAGTAGTATATGAGATAAATCTATAGATAGATATCCTCCCATCCTTGCAATGAAATCTCATGAAATACAAATAGCAAAGTAAGGGGAGAGATCTATGACTGAAATGTCTTGAGTAATTGATAGTATTGTATAAGCATGAATAGTGAGGTTTAGTACCTTCAAAGTTCATTCTATTTAAAAAATAATCCCATACAATTGTACCTATCCTTATTAATAGGTGTGTATTTTATTCCCAAAGGATTAGTTATTTCCTTGCACATCACTAAACTACTAGCCCCTAAATCTAAAATGCATTTGTGAACCAAATGTTTCCTTACTATAAATGAAAAATAAAAGGGTGAAGGCTTACCACTTTTACCTAATTTAGTGTTAGCTTGTGGTTGACATAAATTAGTTGCAGCTATAGGTTCCTTGGATGGAACCTTCTCTAATGTCTATAAATTCTTTAAAGCTGCCTGTAGTAAATCCCTTTGTGATGGTATAGATAGTGCTACCTGCATTATGACGTTCAGATTAGTCTTATTCATTTGTTTAGCTATGTTGAAAGGGATTTAACTAAACTTTTCCAGTGATTTTTTAGGGGATACATCCTCTTTTAAAACATTTAGAGTGGGTGCCTTTGCTTTGAATTGATTTTTGGGTACAAAGGTTGGCCTTTATACCATGTTACTCTTTTTTGGTTCTTTTGCAAATATATAAGTTGAAGCTTGCTCTACCCTAGGGGCTAATAAATTTATATTGCTCTTCTATTGGAGTGTGTATTAGCCACTACAATACCTCCACCATTGAAAAATGCATCATCTTGGATTACTCTAATGAATTCATCCTATTGTCAGTTTAGAAGAGTTTTTTCATCTTGAACAAGTTATTATGTGTCTGATTATTGGGAATTGAACTCTTCTTATTTTTAGTGTTTTAATTATGTGACTGATTGTAGGGATGACACCACTCATACTCTTGAGCCAAATGATTTTAAACAGGGATAATGGCTTTAAAAACTTCTGGTGCTGGTAAAGCAAAGATGTTTGGAGGTATTAGTTGTGAATTTTGTCCTTGTTACTGATTGTTGGCTTGATATGGTTTCCTATCCTTTCAGTATGTTTTCCTATACTCTTGCTATGAGGTATTAACTAGTTGAAAAGGATTTTATCTTTAGGCCTATTATATTTTCATTGGTACCAACTCATTGCAAAAAATCTTTAATAATGAATTTACTTCATATAAATCATCAATAAATATAGGAGTCAAAGTAGGCACTTTTCTTGTGGTGGGAATTAGAAAAAGTGCAGGGGAAATACGAGCTATTTATAGAAAAAGAGTCATTGGCGACCTTGGTACAATTTTTTTGGCTTATATTAAACAATCTTCTGCCCTTATTGCAATATTATAAATTGTAGAAAGTGTGGTACCACCCATTTATTGATTCATTACAACTATATCACTATTGAGGGATTTCAAAAAATAAAAATAGCATTATTTGTAGTGGGTTTAAAAAATATTGGGACTCTATTGTAGGTCTTTTGGAAATAAAAATTAAATTAAGTCATTTCCTCATGAGGAGCTCATTAAAAGTAGTTAACTTTTCAACTAGGGAAAGTTGGTCACTCTTTTCTTCAAAATAGATACACAATGTAGTTCTTAAATCATCCCAAAATTGGATTGAGGTCGGAATAAGGCCTCTATACCATTGTAAATCTTTGCTTCTGAAAGAGGAGACTAAAATTCTAATTGGAACATTATCTTGGACCACGTTAAGGATTAAACATAGGTTAGAAATATCTTATATGGGATTTTAAGTAGTGGTATAGGTTTCACCAGTAAAATATGGTCAATTTTTTAAGGCCAAAGTAGGTACGTCATCATCTTGTGCCAAAAGGAATGGACTGGTATTAAAGGGTACAAAATTTGAATTTCTAACCATAGTGGGAGGTATAAAATTTAAAGAAGTTACCACAAGAGATAGGAATATAACTATAGGATATACTTTAGGCTAAGGGGTGATTATTTTCTATCTCTTTTTAGATGGAAATTATAATTCAAATCAGCCCTTTTACCTTTTGTAGATGATCTTATTTGCTTCCTTGGCATACATAGCCCTAAAATTATGATCCTGTAAGCTAGTGGAGTCATTAGGTGATTTTGATTTATGCATAAATATCGTACAACACTCACTAAGAATATATATAATATTCTTGAATTTTTTGGGTCCTACTGGATGTGTCAAAAACTATTATCACATAGATTGCACCTATCTTGATTATGAGCTTGTTGTGCAATTGCCTAATGATACAATAGAAAAACTTCTAAAGTTTTGGGGCTTTAGATCATTGAGGTTAGTATGTAGATAATGTCAAATTTATTTCATTAAATCTAATGCAAACTGATAAATTACAAGTTCTATGGAAATTTTACTCATTATTGCTTTTGAAATATAAACTAGGGTTTTGATAGGGAAAAGGGTTGAATATTTTAAATTTAAAGAAAATAAAAAATATGGTGATTAAACCATATATTTTATAGTGTAATTTAATGCTTGCTTGATAAACATAGTAGATCAAAAAATATGTTGAATTTTTTTAAGCATAGACTCATACAAATAGAAATCAAAGGTAGTATTTGAGCTATTTTTCATAAAAGGGAAAAAAAGTTTATTCCAAACAATATTTTCAAGAGGGTAAAATACCAAAAATGCATTTATTGAGATTGAAACAGAGATATAAATATTCCATAAATAACCAATCAACTTTCACACCTCGAAATCTCTTAAGATAAGAAAGCAAAAGACTTCAACTTCATTTCTCTCTAGAGGTTAAAAATTATTTTAAAAAATATTCAAAAATTTAGAAAATATAACTAGAAATAAAAAGATAGATTGGGCTATGGGGTTTTCTCATTTTTATAAAAAATACATCCAAGATGAAATGTAGTTGACCAAACTTAAACACCCATTTGAATAAGATCATGCAAATCAGAAACCCCTCATGCACAAGAGGAAAGTTATTCTATTTTTTATGTCCTAGACTTGAGGAATGACTAAAAAATAGCATGCACAGGATTGCCATGATATGGCATGGTTGGAACTTTTGGACCTCCATGCAATGCTTCTTCATTTGGAAGTGGCTAAAAATAACTTCATGTAAAAGGAGGTGCCCAAGATAGAACTGGTCTTTTATAATAAAAGATAACTTTGAAATAAATTCAAGTTACTTTCATCAAAAAACCCCTAACTTGTAAGACTCAAGTGAGAATTTTACTACCTTTAAGTCTTAATCACTTTAACCAAAATGAACCACGCAATTTCTACTTCATGATTTTGCACTTTTCAACAATTCATATTTGTCAAAATGGAAAGTGCAATTTGCACTTATGTTTTTTACAACTTTCACATTATCAAAGAATATAAAGTGTAAAATATGTTTTTTATATTTCTAAAAACTAATTAAAAATATAGTTGTACCTTTGAAATGAAAATAAAACTTACAATGTTTTTTGAAATGAAATTCCAAATGATAATATAACATTTGAAAATATTCAATGGACAATGTGTTTTGAAATGAAATTACAAATGATAATATAAAATTTCAAAATATTCAATGGTGAGAAAATATTAACAAATACTCAAAAAAAATTTATCTTTCTTGTCGTTCTTGGTTTGAAACTTCTAAGTATATGCATCAAAGGCCTTGAATATTTCATGTATACATTCTATATCTAGCCCATACGAGTAGATATCAGAGATTGCACAAGCTACTTGAACATTAAATAGTTCTCTTCTAAAATTCCTTATCCCTTACATCTATATTCTCATCTTATCAATTGCTCATTCATACCTAATGAAATGGTGGATGGAACATAAGGTGAAGATTATCTCCTTTCCAGATTCTTTCTCAACTACCTCTTTAAAATTATTCTAGACTTGCTCAGCCTGAAGGAGATTATTAGCATCATCTAGTGGTTTACAAGACATTATGTTCATCATTACTTCAATCTCATATAATACATCAATTAAATTTTCATGATTCTCCTTGGCTTTATCAATAGACTCTATTTGTTATCTTATCTAAAATTGAGCAGCATTATGTAGTTTCTCATGCTCAGCATCATTGTTAAATATATTCTCGACAATGAGGGTATTCATATCAATTATTTTATGATTACCAATTTGGGATCAAGGTCTAAATTTCTCCTTCATAGTTATTGATATTATCTTTAAAAACATTATTCCTCTCCATGATGATTCCATAATGTTCCATCAATGCTACAATAACCTTATTTCCTTTAGTAAGTAGTTCCTCAAACCATTCTTTCATTTCCCTTCTCATATGATCAATCTCTTGAACAAAATCAATTATAGCTCGATCTAGACTAATTGGGTGCACTGCCTATGGTTTTTGTAATGACTCAAAAGGTTGTATGGACTAATTCAATGCTTCGATACTATTGATAATATTTCTTTCCTAAGTTTTTGATCAAACATGGTAAAGATGTTGGAGATAAGACCATCATTCACTCTCCTAAACTATTTTCTACTAGCCTATAGTGTAAGATCAAGGTAGTAATTGTATATTCTAGTTTCCTCAAGAATTGTACTGAGGCCTAGGAACAACCTTCATTTCAGCAAGATATATATATATATATATATATATATATATATATATATATATATATATATATATATATATATATAACATAAGATGTCATGTAGAACTTGTTCATTGTTTGCACCTCTATTAATTACTTATGGAGGGGGTCACTTATCAATTTGGCCCAATGAATGTATTGTTTGTTTATTTTGATGACCCATATATATTGATACATCCATTCTTGAAAAAAATTGGCATCATGATTACTAGTTTCTACGTGTAGTAGTATGATAATGTTCCCTACCTCATCTCTTATAGCAGGCCTATATATGGTCTTAGGTAACCTTGTAGAGGAATGTTTGGGGGACTTGATCCATTAAGTTTTATTATCTTATGACACCCCTCTCACTTGTCCTCATATAATTATGCAAATGTTTGTGGAGCTATATCCAAAGAACTCTCAAATTTAGGAATTGCAAATACTGAGTTAATGATTTTGGGGTCTAAATCTAAAACCTTTTCCTCTTTATCATTATAGACTTATCTCTTATTAGGATCATAGTGTTGGTCCATTGTCATGACCAAATCGAGGATTTGAATAGATAGTGGGAAAGCTTCACCTTATGGTAAGCCAAAGTCATAGATACTCTAGATCTAGTCACTTTTAAATTATGCACTTATCTTGGTCAAAAAATCTCCTAGGTCAATGCGACTTGAATAAGTA